>VXBL01009017.1:42265-65091 GCA_013400195.1 Aramus guarauna | reverse complement strand
AAAAGAAAAGAAAAGAAAAGAAAAGAAAAGAAAAGAAAAGAAAAGAAAAGAAAAGAAAAGAAAAGAAAAGAAAAAAGAAAAAATACCCTAAACCCACACTTTGAAAGGTACATATTAACCTCCTTCAGGTTAGGCAGGATATGGAACAATTTGTTACTTATGTTGAAAACAATTTGACTATTCTTGTCTCAACCAAAAGTAGTATGAAAAACACAAGGAGGTACAGCCATGAATTAAACACTGGTTTAAAGATCTTGGTTCTGTTAGAAGTCAATTTACTTTCCAGCTCTTAATACCACATGGAAACCGGGAGTATTATTTAACTCCAGGAAGAACAGTAAATGGTACCATAAAGTGTTCTAATGTGTGTGTCAATAAGGTCAAAGCCCGTTTGAAAACACTTCTCATTTTAGATCCCTTTCCAATGAGTGAGGACTGAGAGATTTCTAATTTTATATTTCTTCTGTGTGTATATTTCTGTGTGTACATATATGTATCGTGTGTATTTGTAGTATATGTATATAATTCACTGTGGTAGCTGTTCATTGTTTTCATAATCTTAAACAAGAGGTTCAGTGGAAAGAATTAGTGTAAATAAAAATATACAGAAGATTCCTGAAATAAACAGAGAATATTAACTTTTTTTTTTTTTTTTTTTTAAAAAAACCTTTTTTCCTCAGTGTGCTTATGGGTTAATGCAGAGGGTTATTGCCTAACATCCACATAGCAGTCAAATCCCATCACCTTCAGCAGGAATAATTTATGGTTTAATCTTACATGCAGGCGTATTAAATTAGTATTACTCATCAGAACTCACTTATTAATAAAACAAGCTGAATTAGCCACCGGAGAATCATATTTGGAAATTCAATGACAATTTTACATTTTTAATAAAGGCTCAGAAATATTATTGCAGAGCAGGTGGTATGAAGAAATGTGGTCAAATTTGACATTCATTAATAATTGAAGTGTGGAACGTGACAGAGGTGAAAATTGATATTGATTTTTTCCCCTCTAATATTTGGATGAGTTCTGAAAAGTAAATAAAATGAGATAACAAGACATATCAAGTCACCCTGATTTCTTTGATCACCCCTCCCTGTATGCACACATATATATCACTATTTTCCCTATCATGTTTTTGAATAATTCAACACCCATAGTCTTTCCAGTTCAATGCATTATAAAACACACTCAAGCTGAGTTTCAATCATATTAGACTGAAAGCTGAATTTTTTATGAAGGATTATTTAAAACAAAATGTGTCTTGGGCCCTACAGTCTCTGAAACCAAACAATCCTGAGAGTTCAGTGAAGAAATGTCAACACTGTGGAGAATTTTTCGATTCAAAAAATTAAAGGAATCCTGTTTGATGTATATTAACCATATCAATATTAACAACCTTCTGCTGGATTCCAGAAGTGATATGAAAGTGGCAGAATTATCAGGCTTGTATTTTAACTAGTTGTGAAAGCTCTGAAATACTTGTGCTCAGGTTAAACTTAACCTGTCTTTGGGACAGCTCCAGCAGTACTCCTGCTGATTTCAGTAATGCCAGTCTGCAGGCTCCGGTGAGGTTAGCCTCTTCAGCCTCATTCAACTCCAGTCGTGCAAGGAGGGACATCAGGCTCTGCTGACCAAACTGCAGTGCAGCGCACTGTAGGTATCTCCATGGGGTATTTTCTGCAGGATTAACATGGCTATTAGATGTCTGTAGTAGACTCAATCATACATGTGAATTTGTTTCAGCGTTTCCCACCTCTTTCTGTGCTCACATTGAATAGGCTTGTGGTTGGGATCTTCTTTTTACAAGACACCCCTTGGTTTACATTCTTCATCTAGTTGAATGACTGGGTTGCCCTTTCTTGGCACAGTACTGCTGATAGCAAGAGGGGAAACTCAAAAAAATGAAGCCAGCTATAAAAATGCCAAAGCAGCAGAACAGTCAGAAAAAAATATAAACAATCAGGACTTAAGAAGAAGGGAGGAAGTAGAAAAGTTCAAAAGCAGGAGAGAGAATGTGTGTCAACTCATTAGATTTCCTTCAAATTTTTTTAAGGATGCTTTCATGTTTTGAGATGAGCATCTCTGCTCCAAGATATTGAAAACGAATAATATTGATTGACTGCAGTGATTTTATGCTCTCGTGCCTCCTGTCTCCTGCAGAACAAGTAACTTTTTGTGGGTCCTTTTGACTGTGTTAGCAGAGCAAAAGGATGATGCTCTAGGTCTCATTTTGTAAGAATGAATTTATATTGACTTCAATAGCCAGAATTAATGAAATCTAGTCAAATAACTGAAAAGGAATTCCACGAGGTATTTTTCTTTAATTAGTGAGAAGTATTGCAGAAAATATGAGCCAGTGGAGATTTTTAAATATAACAATATATTCTCAATTCGTATCTGTCATATATTAATGTTGGAAACATAACTCCAAAATATGAGTTGTGAGTTATTTGGAATTTGAGTGCCATTTCTTGGTTGGGGGGATGGGGGGTGGTGTTTGTTTGTTTTGGTTTTTGTTATTATGTGTAGGTTTTAATCAGAGAGAAAATATAATAATAATAATAATAAATATTACTATATTAATTAAAATGAGACAATAGCTTAATTGGCAACAATGAGCACCCAATACTGGCAAGTTAAATTGTTCTTATGTGACATGGTGCAAACAGGAACATGTTCCCTTACATAAAAATTGCAGTTAGTTGTTCAACAAAAAAATCATGCATATGGAAGTACTTGTTTGTCTGTGAAAGTTACCAAATTTTGATGTACTTTTCTATCAGCAAAAGCAGATTTGATAAGCATAAGGCAAAGTAAATAGTAAAGAAAAAGATGGGAGCACTTGGTTTAAGTTGACTGATTGCAGTATTCAGAAAATAAGTGTCCTTTTAAATTTAGTCCATCAGTGCACTGTCGGCTACAATGCATTTCTTCTCCACAGTTAAAGCCTTAGACACTTCTTAGTGAGCCAAAAATGCTCTCAGTACTGAGTATTTCACTTCAGTCATCTGAATGGCTGAACACTTCAAAATGTAAAGTTTTTATACACCCTTCACATCAGATTCGTATAATTTTGACTGGATTAGCAGCCTTGTGATACCACAAAACCATCTGAGAAACAACATGTGGCTTTCCCTCCTGAGTTTTCACATATTTTTTTTTTGTTTTGTTTTTTTTTTTTTTTTTTTTTTTTTTTTTTTTTTTTTTTTTTTTTTTTTTTTGTTTGTTTTTTTGTTTTTTTTTTTTCCTCCATGTTTCTGGAAGTGGCTGGGGAATTTCAAGCCTTGACATACTTTTCTGCCCCATGTTTCACAGGGTGATGTTAAATCAGAGATCACAGCTGTGCTTTTGGAGGATCTGTTTGTTCTGTGCTATTCTTCTGCAGGAAAACATGTCAGCAGTTTAAGTATGTGGTTGGTAGAAAAGTTATGAAGAAAACTCCTTTTACTGAAAATACTTTCACCTCTGTTGCAACATTTTCCTTTCCTCTGACATGATTCTTAATACAAATATGAAAACAATTGGAGATCTCATATTTCTGCATTCTGCTCTGTTGTGATGTTAAGTGTTTTGTCCTCCCTATCCTGGATATATCATTTTGTCCATCACTACACTACATATATTACACATATAATCACACACAAGTTTGGAGAGTTGTATGTAAGACATAGAAAACACGAGGAAGATTCTCAATATGTCAAGCAAGTATTTCCTATCAAAAGTCCATAGTAGAGCCAGCCCATCAGTGCCTATTATTAAGGACCATGGAAACATGACTATAAACCACAGTGCACTTGCTATTAGGCTGACCATGTTGTCAATCAGCCTCTAAGGATGTTAGGAATGGCTTTTAGTGATCACTGAACATATCAATCTCAGTTTGTGAGAAAGCTGGCTTGAGCCACCTCTTTTGTTCAGTATGTGAGGAGACACCATGTATTTCTTTGTGCTAGACATGACGTTAACATCAAAATTTGGGCACCTGATGCTGGAAAGAAGATACCAAATTGCTGGAGAATACATAATCAAACAAATTATTAACTCTATAGGAGCCAAGAGGTCAAATCTTTCAGAAGCATTTCAGCCAAAAATTGTAGAAATTGAATTTTGATTAAATGAGTGGCTAGTATACATTGTGTTTGGAAACAGACATCACTGAACACATATGACATCCAGTAAAATAGATCTCTTTCTTGAGTTCAGAATTTTTTCTTTATGCAAAGAGAAGAAAAGAATACACACCATTGACAAAGGGGCAAAATATTACACTAGTTGATTTAAAGAAATATATGTTTTAGTGACATGCAGTTCACTATTTATCTGAAAAATATTTTATTGCAAGGAAAAGAAGGAGGTGGCATTACGATCTGGCATGGCGATAAATGATCATTTTATGAAGTGTGGAGTAACTTGGTGGTAATACATGAAGCACAGTCTTTTAAATGCTAGTTCCATGCTTCTCTGAAACAAAGATTGATTCATGATTCATAATTTGGCATGAGCTGCCATACATAACTGTCAAGAAAAACATATATGATGATAAAAATAGAAGTTGTAAATATATAGTGTTGTTACTTTCAGACTAAGAAAAGGATATTTTTCTATTTCCTGTTCTTTCATGTTGCTGTTTGTCTGTAGTCCTGGCTTCCTCTGATAGCTCTTCTGAAAAGATGAAAGGCATTCCTCTTCATTTAGAAGAAGAAATTTTACAAAAGACATTGAACCACAATCCAGAAGGTACTTTTTACAAATGTCATCTTGAAAATATTTTCTGGAGAACAATGAACTGACGTTCTGATCTCAAAATACCTTCAAGATCCCTGTGCTACCTTTAGGGAGAAAAATGTCGATGTTATTTCCTGGTGATAGTTAATGCCAGTAGGAAGAACAGATAATGTGAGTACAGAAACAAACTATAGCCCTTTACACTGTGTTTGGACTGCATCATAATCTAAAATTGTCATGGCAAGAAACAGTTATTTTACATGGCAATCAGAGCACTGTATGGATCTGCTTTTTTTTTTTTTAAATGAAGATAAAAAGATTAGAAGGTAATAGCTTCTAAAATACTCAAACTAAAAATACAAAATCATACATGCATTCCCAGTGCCCATACTTTTTTTTATGATTCCTGTGAAAGCAGTAAATTCATTTTGAGTTTCCATCATTTAACTTGATTAGCTTATAGCAAAAAGTGACCTTTTTAGCATAGTCAAAGCTGCTAATTGTTGATTTGTAGACAGATATTACAGGAGTGATGGTAATACCTCTATTTGCTTTTTATGTACATGAATAGCAAGGGCTGCAGTGACCTCTATCATGAGCAATATCCCTTGGTGTCACTTTCCCTTTCCTGTTTTTCCAATTTTATGTTATTTTTATTATGAGATTAATATGTATATATAAGAGTGAATTACAGTCATAAACGTTATGTATAGGTATAAAAGAGTATTGATTAAGTGGTGACACCAGTATGAATTGTCCGTGACATTTCTGTGGGATGTAACAGGCAAAGCACACAACAAAGCAGACAAGACTTCATGAACTGCCCTCACTCACTAACACTTTTTGCTGTCTGGAACAATCCAAGTGGCAGAGGAGCAGGCCTTGAGGAATTGCCCATCCTGTGATAAACGCTTCCTTCTTGGAGACATCTGTCTACAGGGAGCGGTCTTGTATCATGGTGCAGAAAAGTGCAGGCTTTGGCGTACCTGCCTGTATCCTGAACACAAAAATGAGATGGCTAATTTGCATATGTGGACATACTTTCCATAAGAATGGAAACAACTGAGAGATGGACAGTGGGGGAAAAATACTCCTTGATATTTTCTTTGAGAAGGCAAGGCCCTTTCTCACAACAGTTCATAATTTTGTTCCAGCCCTGTAAGTCCTAGTCTTGCTCTCCCTGAATGAATTGATTCTCATTCTCCATTCTGTTTCAAGTCAATCAACCCATTTTTTTTCATCCCTTTTTACATAAAATTACCTGCACTGGGTCAGATCAAAGGTCTGCCTACTGTAGCATCCAGGGCCTGACAGGGGGCCTGGAGAGGAGTATAAATGCACGGCAAGCACGCAATGATACTTCCCTAGAATGGTCTCCTGCCTTCTGGGGATTTATGATACAGAGACCTGAACTAGAGGTGGCATATTTATATGCACTTGTGTTAAATATATTTATCTTCCATGAGTTTTTCTGTTCATTTTCTGATCCCAAGCAGACATTTAGCGTTGACAACATCCTGCGTCAAAGAAAACCGCAGACAAAATCATAGAATACCAAAGGTCTGTCCTCCTTTACCTGGAACAATGCTGCTTACCTCTCCTGTTCATTCTGCTCGCTTTGAAGAAAAGGTGGATAAAAAAGAATAAAAGATGCAGGGCAACCTGGTCTAGTGGAGGGTGTCCCTGCCCATGGCAGGCAGTTGGAACTAGATGAGCTTTAAGGTCCCTTCCAACACAAACCATTCTATGCCTTCATGATTCTGTGCAAGAGATGTCTCCTGCCAGTACCTCAGAGTAAGAACCACCACACAAATCAGCAAACAACATACATGTAGTGTGTCTGTGACCTAGGCACTGACTTGCAGTTCACAAAAGTGGAGCTGCTTCTCGTCATGTCTAGAAATACCTGCATACGTATGACTGGGGCCCCCTCCCCTAGCTGTCCCACGTGTAAAACGGGAGTAATAGCTCCTCTTTTTTTCTAACAGGACTTCTGTGTGGACAAAAGCTTCAGAAACCATCATGTACCTAGCCACTATGTTCATATTACTTTAATGAGGAAAAGCAGTTTGCCAAAAGCCTATCATTTCCCCTAGAAATTGTATCTAAGAAGAAAGATGATACACAAAGTATAGGTCACATTAAATTAAAAATAATAAAAAAAATACTGTTAAAGTAAGGGTGATAAATGGCAATGGAAGGAAAAATAGTAAAAATACTTTTTGGGGGGGTGTTGGTTTGTTTGGTTTTTGTTTGTTTTAAATCCATGATACCTAGTCTAATGATCATATCCATTTGCAGGGCTATGTTTGAACATAATTGTCAAGTCTTGACAATATATTACTGGAATTTATATGAAAATATACACAGCACATCTTTTCTGCATAAATTCTTATTCTCTATAATTTATCAAATACTGCATGGCCTGTTGTAAGATCATATATTATGAACAGTGAAACTTCTTTTTTACTTTAAATAAGCACTTGCTTATTTACCATATTCCAAATTCTTTCTTGCCACAAACACTATTTGCTATCCTAATGCAGTTAGTTAAAAATACAGTAAGAATTACTCTATATTGCCCCTGGAGCATCTCTCATATGAAGAAAGGCTGAGAGAGCTGGGTCTGTTTAGCCTAGAGAAGACTGTGAGGGGATCTTATTGATGCTTATAAACGTCTAAAGGGTGGATGTCTATACTGAGGTGCCAGACTCTTCTCGGTGGTGCGCAGTGACAGGACAAGGGACAACGGGCACAAATGGAACACAGGAAGTTCCATCTGAACATGAGGAAAAACTTCTTCACTTTGAGGGTGACTGAGCACTGGAAGAGGCTGCCCAGAGAGGTTGTGGAGTCTCCTTCTCTGGAGATATTCAAAACCTACCTGGATGTGATCCTGTGCAACCTGCTTTAAGTGATCCTGCATTTGCAGGGGGGTTGGACTAGATGATCTCCAGAGGTCCCTTCCAACCCCTACCACTATGTGATTCTGTGTTTCTGTGATTTTGTGACAGAATCTTATATATCTGCAAGTATTTTAAAAATAATACTTCTTCTTATATCATTGATATAAATGTTTGTCCAGACTGTTGATCGTAGGATTTAACAAAATCTTACTGAACCTCTGAGGGAGTTATTGTCACTGCTTCTGCTTCTCACAGTCTTGATGAGGGTTAAGGAATCCTGTGCTCTGGGTGTTGTTACATAGAGAGTTGAAGAGTTTAAATAGGTTTCAGGATGGTCTGGCAGGACAAGAGAAGGCATGAAACTCTTTCTTGGTTAATTTTGCGGTTTTGGGGTTCCTTCTTCAACCTGAATGGATAAAAAATCTGTATGTATGGTACAGTAAAGAAGAGGAAATAATGAGACTGAAAAATGGTCTTATTTAACAGTAAAGCATTTAGTAATTCTAGATGTCAAAATTATTATAGTGCAGGTTAACAAGAGCATCATGTCATTCATTATACTTTATGTTGCAAGTGGTACTGCTAGCAACATGAGATTTTGGCCTTACACGGTATGTCTTCCATCTCTCTAAGTACTCTCTTTTAACACTGTTGGCACCTTAATACTGCAAGTCACGTCTTATCAAGCAGCTCTACAGTATGAGTGTGCCAAGACATTTAACTTCATTAACATTTTATTCTTTCCAGATTACCAAAAGAAGAGTAAGAAATGAAAAACCAAATGTAATGTTGTTTGCAATTCCTTACACTATGCAGAAATTGAAATGAAGCAGTGAAAATAATAGGTTGTGAATATCTGATAAAGTATAGTTGGCTATGTAAATCTGTGTAGATTAATTAATGCTACAAACCAGTTGTTCAAGTGGTGTAAATCAGTGTACCTCTAGTGAAGTCTGTGGTGTTATGATAACTAAGTCTCTGCAGATTTGAATATCTATTAAATTGGCCATACTGCTGTCTGTATGTGTCTTCTCAAACTCTTTGGAGCTAACCTGTTAGAGAAATCAATGTTAGCTCCAGTGAAATAAATGGATATTTTTATAAAGCCTGAGTCAAGGCTCCCAGCACCTAGGTAATATTTTATTTAGCTTGTTCTAAAGTCTACCCTACAGATTGTAGTACAGCAGGGGTGTTCAGATATTTCCAGGACCATAGGTAATTTGTGATGATAATGGGCATGTGAGACTTTGTTTACTCATTATTCCTTCTGCCTGCTGCAACTGTTTGCCCGTATTAGTAAGCAGATGTGCAATAATGACTCTGTGAAGACACTAGCAAAATGAATATTTGGCTAACGACCCTAAGACCCTTATACAATGTTGTATATGGAATTACATTTCCAGATGCAACAGGAAGTCATAAAATCTGACTTGTAAATGTTTTCATCTCTCCTTTAAAGATGTGTTTAAGTGGCACAAGAAAACCTGAACCTATACAGAACCTAACAATTTTTAAAACATGTTACTATTGTATTTGCAGAATATTAATAATACCAGAGAATTAGAGTTGGAATTAGTGACAGTTCACAAAATATGCGAAGCTCTCAGATTATTGTTCATCTCTGTTGCCATGTCCTTACCAATATTCCTTACACCTGGTCTAAGGGATATAGAATGGTATGAATCAGAGTACTAGTATTTCAAATTTGCTAACTAGTAGACTAGCCAGACCTCAGGCCCATGGAGAATTCCCTCTCATCTCCTATGCAATGTTCAGGCAGTTAAACTAACATGAGAAAAAAGTCCACACAATAAAAATACTGACTGCATTTGTCATGGCACAAAAGGACAGCACCATACCGCAACAGTGAGAAGGAAGTGATGTATATTCAAAGCATAGAGACCATGAAACGTCGTAACGTGAGCTTGAGATGTTGACTCAGCCAACAAACATTGGTTTTATTTCTTAACATTGCTAAAATATAGTTTGTAGTCTGATAACTGCTGTTACAAGTGAATGCTATTTGATACAAATTCCAAATTTGACTTCAATCTTGGAAATAAGCACCTGATACTCTGTTAGTTCAAGGAGAGAGTGCCCGCCTACAAGTATTTCCTGCAGCAAGGCTTCCTTTTCTACTCTGAATGCATATGTAAAAGGCAATCAGCTCCACTGATGATTCAGCTTAAGTGTCTGATATAGTCACAGCCGAGTTATTTTGTTCTTTTATGTCATTACTCTTGTCTCAAAAAAAGGTTGAGATGTAAGTAGTCAAAAAGTACAGTTAAGTTATAAAGCTCAATATCTGTTTGCTTTGTAGGATAAGACAGGTTTTAAAGACTATACTTTTAACAATTTCAAGTACATCTATTAAATAGTGCCTTCTCAGATGGATGTCTAAGACACACACAGTTTCCAGCAGGGCTTTACACCACCATTAATCTAATGAAGGATAAGCTAGAAAAAAAAATGATTGGTGTAAATTTTAATGGAAAATATGTTTTTCTATGTATTTCTTTTTTTTATTGAAAGAGTAAAAAAAGCAGCTTCTGGCTGCTGCACCTGCCAGTGAGCTAGTAAGTTAGCATCTCTGTATAGGATAAGAAGTGATTACTCTCCTGTGCAGCTCATAGAGGAAGTCAACTTAAAATCTCTTGCAGGTGTCGCCTAAAGGGGACAAAGAAGGAAGAAAACACACAGAATAGTTCTCTCAGGGGTTCTGAATGGTTCATGTCACACATGCATGTGTTTGTGTGTTTATAAATAAATATGTATGTTTATAATTTATTTTTAAAAACATCTATATACATATATACATAAACATGGAAGATAGGAATATAGATGTACACATGCATATGCAGACAGGAAGGATATGTATCTGTGCAAATGTGTAGTATGCTGAGATGTACACATATACATTTCATTTTTACAAGTTTATTTACATATATTTACATACCATACTCCTTTTGTATGTATGTTCTATTCAGGTTTACAGACACACAAATAACATTAACTTTCCAATTTTTTCCTTTCTCACACCTTTCATGGCCACTGTACATGGCAACATAAATCTCATATATATAATGAAAGCATTCACAAATATGTGTAGTCAGAAACATAGATACACACTAGGTCTATATATGTGCGGGGAGGGAACGGGATGGATGTGGAGAGGGGTAGTGGGTGTGCATTCTGTGTGTTTCCCGTGCATACACACATGCATGTGAGCATGCATGCAACACACAGAGACATAATTCTCCACTACCTGTTTTCCTATGCAACATAAACAAGGCCTCTGTTTATCCCAGGGGGTTAATTTGGTCTGACTTTGATCCATCACTTTGTGCCTGGTGTTAATATTTTACTCCAAATGCCATATCATCTTTTATCTTTTATTTATGGTGATCTTCATATTCATTTCTCAACCAAGGCAGTCACTGCAGGGGGAGAAGGCATTGATCTTTAATTTTTTTCTTTTCCCTTTGTATTGCATACTTTTGGCCCTTAAGAAAAGTAGACTGTGAAAGAGATAAAAAAGATAGGGGGGAAGGAAAAAAAAAATCATACTTTGGGAATTCTTTCCAGGAAGTTGAACAGGAACCAGCCTTTTTCACTGACTAGGAGTTGTGGCTATAAATAAGAAACAAGTTTCATGAATTTGTCTTTAGGTGGGGCATAACTTTTATACTACTTTTGAATTGAATCCTGTGTGTGAAAAGGCTGATGGAGAAGAAACTTGGAAAAGGAATGTAAGAGTTTAGAAATGTGAACAGTAAAGCTCTTTGCATAAACTTTCAATAAATTCACCTGCAGGTCTAACAGACCAACCTTTCAGATGTATGATTTCTATTTAAAGAGGTAGAATCCTTAGTATTTTTTTTCCCTTGAATAGTAGCCAGCTGGAACAGTGAATCAAGGGCTATGTTCTGTCTAGTGTAATACTGCCACTGAATAATCAATTTTACTTCTGCCAGTACAAATGGACAAGAAAGACTGTCCAAACAAACACTTCAGGAATATCTTCCTTTTTGTCAAGCTGAAACAAGGATTACATAAATTCTGAAAAGTCTGATTTCCTAGAAAAATGTAATTTTCTTTCAATCTTCCATCTCTTCACTTCAATGCAACCTGATCTTTTCTTCTCAATCATACTTTTATTTGAATCATGTCTGTTTCTTGTGTGTGTGTGCACGTGTATATAAGCTTCTAATGGCACTGTATTCTGCAACATAGATATAACTTGCTTGCCTAATCCTGCTTTGCTGTCTTGGGATATCCTCAGATTTTATATTCTGGCAAAATGGTCTATTGAAATCATATATATTATGGGAAATTCTCCAGTGATCACCAAATTACTGAAATGTCGTTACTCTGAAATTATGAAAAGAAATGTTACATCAGTCTGCTTGGTAAAACCTGCTGAATCCCAATTTGGATATCAGTGGAGACAAAAATTCCAATAATAGATGGAGAAGTAAGGGTGGGACAAGTCATGACAGGAAGTCTGTTGAGACTTCATATGAATTTATGCTGACAGTTTTTTCTGTGCTTAATTAGCTGCCAGTCATTTTCGTGCATGATTCAGACTGCAGAATAGAGGCACTGGCATGGGCTAGGGTAGATGTAATGGTACACCATATTGGACTTCGTCCCAGCTTTAGGATGGTTGTGTGAATGCACATGATAATAAAGAAGAATTTGACTACTCTACCACAGGTGCAATTTATTCAGTCATTTCCACATTCAGGTTATTTGAAGAGCAGAGGTCTAGACAGTCCCCATTACTTTCCATTCATTCTGTATTCACTGGAGGCAATCTGGTCCCAATGAATACTCTATTCTACTGTACAAGTGTCTTGTGTATTTAATGAAATCATTAACCTACTCAATAAGAAATATATTCAGCTGCTTTTTTTTTTTTATTATCTTGATGCATGCAGCTATGTCTTCAGTGATGTGCAGCTGTGTGTGTGTAAAGATGGGAAAGACAGACTTGGAGAGAATCAGTTATTCCTAACGTTCATGTGCAATGTGTTATGTCATCATCAAGAAAAAAATAATCCTGTTCTGGCTATTGCGTGTTATCCAGGGAATCAAAGTATGATATTACAGTTCATAAAAACTCATTTTTGCTTCAGAAGCACAACAAAATGCTCTACTGAAGTCAGACTACATCTCACATGGATTATGTTTGATTATGTGAAAAGAATTTGACTCAAAAAAAATTACTGTAATACCTAAGCAGTTTAAAGGAAAATGTAAATAAGGTCAGAATATAAATCAGAATTCCATGCTACTCATTTCCTTATGTGGCCACCATTGAGGATGATACAAAGCTGAAACTCTAAGTAAACTGGAGTTTAAATCCCTGAACCTCTTCAGGCATTTTTGTGGAGTTTCACTCACCATTTAGTGAATTAATTTTTATTTTTTTTTTTCATAACTCAGGGAAGTGTAAAGCCTAAGTATTCTGGGGAAATTAAATGTCTCTGAATGGTGAGGAAACTTACAAGATCAACACACCAACCACAACACCTGTTTTTGAAGGTGCTTCTTATGGGGCAGCCCCTTATGGGGCACGTACGTCTCTCTACTGACTGGGTACCTGTGTAATGAGTGGGATTGCTCCATGCATCCTAACTACTCTGGTGAGAAAGACAGCTTCAATGGGAGATTCAAACCACTTAAGCTTTGAATCTCCCTATCTGAATGTCTAGTAATTACAAAGGGAAGTCCATTGGTCATCCAATCTAAGCCATAGACCTTTCCTTCACGCTGTTAAGAAGTATTCCACCCATGGTGAGTTCTGTTGTGAGGAGGTGATTTTTGTGTAAGGAGGAAGATCTCATGCCTGAAGTTTAGATAACAGCTCCTACAAGCAGCAACCTTGTCCAAATTTGAACTCCTAGGTCACATTGTGGGGACACTGGGCCCACCTCCTTTGGATATTAAGTGACGGAGCTTGATCCAGTGGGAGTTAGTCATTAAAGTACCTGTAGAGTTGAGGCCTAAAGGCAAGACCCCTTTACTTCCCAGTAATTTCCACTAGAACTGCAGTTCTCCCATTTCACAGAGCACCGTCATGCTGCAAGTGGTCTGAACTGCTTTCTCCAGTAAAATTCCAGTTCATTTTTTGTTGGGTTTGTTCTAGATGCCTAGCACTGATTGAAACCATTGTATGTTAGGTTCATAAATAGCTTTAAAACTCATTCCCTGAAAAACTCTGTATACCATTGTTAACACTCATCTGCTCTCCCAGAATTATGCTACTGAACACACAATAGTGTACAACTTCACTGCCTCTTTCTGATAAACTAGACCGTGGCTAAAGACTGCTTCCTGCAATATCTAATGTTGTGGTCAGTTCTAATAAATCTTCACACTGTTTTAAAGAGTTATTGAAGACTTTTCTGCTTGCTGGTCTGCTCTTTTCCATATATCCAAAAAGGCAGTAGATACTCTTATAGGGTTAATTTTCTTAGCTTTTGGTTTTAGATTCATAGAACACATTGTGTCCAACCTTAATATTTTACACTGTAAGCCGTATCATCTTTTATCTTTTATTTATAGTGATCCTCATATTAATTTCTCAATAGCAGCTGGCACAGCAGGAGGGACAAGGCATTGATCTTCCAATTTATCCACTACTCTTACATATCCTGAGGTCGAAGCAGCCTAGAGAGATTGATGGAGCTCTGGCATCAGTCCAGCAGCTGTGTGTTTCTCATGCATGAAAATCAACAACAGGAAACCGAAATTTGACAATTGGCAGTAATATCAGCGACCTCTGTAATAAATATAACAGGATGGTCTTCAATAATTTAATGGAATATCGGGTATTCCATAATGAAAAATCAGCCATGTGAGAGTGTGTGTATATAGCTTTGTGAGATTCTGTATATGTGTGCTTAGATGTGTACACATACAGCTGCAAATACCAATATACAATTTATTTTATTTACAGACCAGAAAGTCATAAAAGTTATCTATGATGAGATTAGTTGTATTATTTCTCTGCTGATGCAGGAAAAGTAGTAAAATTAAAGGGCTGTCATGTTTGCAACTGTTAGGTAAGAACACACATACACAATTTTCTCTAACTTTACAATATGAGTCACAGGGCTTCACTCTAAGTTGTGACTAATATCTCAGAATTGTTCATACACCATGCTAGGGACAGACCTCTGAAGGATCACACAAAGATACTTTCTTATTCTTAATCATTATAGTGTTTGTAGCTGCACAACAGGGTTTGACAGCTCCTGTTGTATCATTTCCACTTTTTATCTTTTTAAAAACAAGCAGTTGATCTGCATTGTTAGCAGTTACGAACCACGGATTAATTCTACTTTCTGACAGCAGTCCCATCTCCTGTCCCTGGTCATATGCAATAAGAGAATGCTAACCATCTAATGTTTACTCTCAGTTGAATCTATCTGCTGTAGACAGGTTACTGGGCTTTGCAGACACAATCTTAAAGACAAACTTTATCAGCTTTCTCTGCTGAGTACATCTAAACAGAGAAAATCTGTCCTGCTGAAAGGAAGCTAAAAGTATCTATCTAAAACTTGGTTAGCTGAGATGTACAAAAGTGAATCTGACTCATAAAGGCACTCTGAGAGCAGTTACTGTACAGGCACACACTATAAAAAGCTACAGGTAAAACTGCAGTTTGTGCTCCTAACTATGCAACATACAGGAGATGTTAAAGTCAACATTATGTTCACTGCCATTTCTCCTTTGTGGCTTTAGCTGTCTGTGTTTGTTTCTTGTCCTCCTTTACTTGCTATCTTCCAATCACTCAGAAAAACAATAACGATTCATGCAGTACAACCACAGTGCTGGCTCCTCAGCCCGTAACTCAGATGGGGGGATCTGGGAGGAAATGAGGGGTTTGGATGCAAAACCAGCACGCCAGCTGGTGACCAAATGACCCGATAGAGAGAGAGAAATGCTCCATGACTTGGCCTGCGTACAAGGCAAGGGGACATATTAAGACTTAAAAAATCCACCTTATACATGAAGCCATTGCATATGCTCTGAAGGAGTGATTACAAATATCAGACCTGAGTTAGAATTAGGAGCACTCCGGAATTGTGTCGTGGTTGTAATAATGGAGCTGCTGGGGAGACCTCTGTTCATTTTGGAGCTGCATCCACTGCTGGCAGTATTCACTACATATTACTTCTGAAATAAAAATAAATCTCATCCCCTATAGGTCTTAAGAAATCAAAAAGAAGGGAGGAGTGGAGTATTTTTCTACCAGACACATTTAAAACTGCAGAAGAAAAACTCTCTTACCACTCAGGGTATTCACTGGTATCATAGGAAGACCATACGTGGTCTGAGACACAGACTCATTCCCATTAACAGTCCGTGATGTAATGTTTGTGCAAAAGGTTCCATGTGACCTATTGAGCTTTATGTTGTAATGCAGCTGCTTTATAAAAGCTCACCGTTTTAATGGCCATAGTAAACAGAATGTCTTACTTAAAGCTCATAGAAAAAGGCTATGAGAGGCTTTAAAGTACAGCACAGAAACTGCAAGAAGCTACTGCAAGCTATTTTTCTATTTTAAAGCTTTTTGTGACTATGAAGACCCTTTATTCTCAGAAATTCAGTCTCCTCTAAAGAATCCCTGCTTGTGAAGTGTATTTACTAAGAAAGAAAAAGAAGTCTCTGAACATTTACACAAATCTAGGAACATGCTTGACTGTTATTTTGTCAAGTTTTTTTGAAAATATTTGAATATATTATTTTTCACTATTGGCTTCAGCTGGGACTATAACAGGAAATGCTGATAAAATGAGAGAGGCTCTTCTCATGGTATTTCTGGACATAAACAGTAATAGAAGTGCCAGAGATTTCACAGGAGAGACTGCTTTTATGATATTTCCTTCTCAATTTTATTATTTTATGGAGTTCAATAATGTGCTGGTGCTTCAAGTACAGGTAAGATGAATAGTGCATAAAAAACCAAAAATGGCTTCTGTCCCAAGGTGCTTCCAATCTGATTTCACGCAATGGAAAGAAGAAAGAGAATAACAAAATAGGATGAAATGGAAAAAGACAGAGACTGGATAATTATGACTGTCTAGTAGTTCAGTGATGGCATACATGCTTCACAGTAGTTATCACTAAATCCACAAATTCTGCTGTAAAATATGTTTAGTTTTTAAGAAGAAAAAAAAAGGGGGGGGGGAAGTTTTAAATTTGTTTGGGGTTTGCTTTCCATTATCTATGCACTTCTATTTTTACAGTGATAAACCTCTGAGCCCAGGATGCTCAGAGCTGCCAAGACTGGGCAGCCATTTCTACTGAAGTGGCCTTGGAAAGGAGACTCCTATATCACTGGTATCAGTCATCTCATTTGACACACAGCCAGTTTATTAGGAGCTCTCGCAAACATTTGGAACTAATAAGGGTTTGCATAGAAAGGCTGCAATTTCATTCCTTATATAGTTAGAAAAGACCTTCTGGATTTCATACCTATCACTAGCCATGGATACATTTAGACTCCTCTTACATATCATTTCCATTCCATATCCTCTCTATTTGTCTGATCATCCTATTAGTGTGAATTGCCTAAGATTCTAGATAGGGGATTAGCACGCATAGTGCAATGCCATTAATATTTCTCTGTCTGTGTTCATGATATGCCCAAAGATTATGTGCAGTGAAATCAAACTGTTACTGCATAGCTGACAGTCTGCAGATCATGAACAATTAATATACAGATGCCTTTTCCACACCTATGACACTGCCAATTTATTGCTCCAGTTCTTAAGATCGTTCAGCTTCTCCCTTACAATGTTCTGATCAGCCTCTATCCTTGGCATTTCCCTCCAGTTGAATGTCATCAGTGAATTTCTTTAACAATGAACTTTTTTTTTTTTTTTTTATGAGCTCATTACTGAAAATCTTAAGTAAGATAAAATTTATCCTAGGATTCCTGACGAATTCCACAAGTAACATTCCATCTACAACAGTGTTCCGTTTCAAAGAATTTCTCAACCAATGTGCAAAACTTTTACAAGTCCCAAGATATTAGTTAATTACTAATGTGAAATAATATAAGTAACTGTAAAAAAAATAGAACTCTATTTTTTCTTATTTATTTATTTATTTATTCATTCATTTATTCATTTAAACAACAACCAATTCTCTAAAGAAGACACTACAGCCTTGCACTCTGGAAGTGTGCTATTGTCGAATAGGAAAAAATCTCTTGTTAATACCACCACATTCCATGTGCCAGGTCAGGACATCACCTTGTAATAACAACATAATGGGGGCATAGTGTGGGGAATTGTGACAGTGGACCTGGGGGAAATAAGTTAGAATGACAGGATAGGCTTTTTTTTTATATATATATATTTACCAATAGTTTTGCCTGAGGGAGAGAGGAAGGTGTTTCTGTCAAAACCAGAGAGACACCAAAACTGCATTTTCATTTCTCTGACTCACTCTTTTTCTTGTTATCTGTTGGGGTTTTTTTAAGACTGTTACAGCTTTTCATGACACTGCGGCAGTGCATATTACTTCTTTTTTTCCCCAAAAAAAACCAAAAACAAACAAAAGAAAACTCACTAGGACTTAGTGTCTAGATGGGACCTGATGGGTGCTGAGCAGATGGGATCACCCTTGCACTCTCTGGCTAGGGGAGAAATACAAAAGAAAACCCAGAAGAGCAAGCCATTTAATTTTTAGTCAGCTCTGAAGTGGTCGGGCAGTTGGACTAGATGATCATTGTAGGTCCCTTCCAACGGGTACAGTTCTCTTTTCTCTCCTCTTCTCTTCTCTTCTCTTCTCTTCTCTTCTCTTCTCTATATACAGTTGGGATGAAGGAGGAATCAAAATGTTGGTTTACTGTCCCTGTTTAAGCTAAAACTACTCTTCTTTTCTGTAATGGTAACTACAGAATTGTCTACTGTATTTCTCAAAGAAACAAAAAATATCCTAAATATGATGCTGAGCAGTATTGTATAATGTGCAAACAATACAAATATTGCATCACTGTGTTTAGGAAACTTTGCAGCATACTTCATATTATTTGATGTTCCTAAAAGTTTTCCATTATTTTCTGGCTTTATTGGGCTTCAAATTCTGTGTTGAAAATCTATACAATGTTATGATATTTTGACACTTAAGTTTTGAAGTCCCATTTAAACCCTGCATGGAAATAGAGTGCAAAAATAATACAATTTTCTAGAAACATACACATTATTGTCAAATATGTTTGTTACTAAATAATTTATGGAGATTTCAGGGTTAGACCTTGGCACTCTCTACTCCTTCGAAAGAGGTCTATTGCATCAGCTGAAGAAAGCAAACTCTAGCTTTATGTATTGCTGCATGTCACTATTTTCCCCAAGAGAACAAGCCATAAGAGAGTGGCATCACATGTTTTCCTAAATTAGTATCCTGTTTTCTAGTCTAAGAAAAATTTCCTTAAGTAGTTTTAGTAACAGTTTTCTTATGTTTTGTTGGAAAGCTTGTAAATTTCTTGCCCTGGAATATTAACATTCCACCAACATGCAAAATAAAAATATTTATCTTCCTTTTCAAAAATTCCCTTTTGACTCTTTAATCTAGCATTTGCAAACATACTTCCTTCATAGTAAATTTTCATGATCCTGTATCTCTGACCTAAAGCTATAAATATGCCATAATTTTAAGGATGTTGTTCAAGCATTTTTATTAATTTACTACTGATGTGACTGTGCTCATTAAATAATGTCTGGGTACATCCTACAGGAAACCTGGGAATAACTTCTGGTGATGAGAATGTTCAGAAGAACCTGTTTGACAAAGGACATAGGAATGACAGAAACGTGTGGTATAACTCCCGTTGGTTTTATTAAAAAATCTTCTTTTCAGATCAACCTGGTAAAGATTATTGATCTGAAACCAGGAGTATTATATGGACTTCAGGATAAAATGTAGTGGTGCTGAATCCTTGTAAACAGTTTAGAAGTTACTCATGATCAAAAGAGACTGGGTTTTTCTGCATTATCTGTGAGGTCTATATTCAGACACAGAAAACTTGTTTGTCAAGTACTAAACAAGTCAAGTGTTTATCATTTCCAGATTTAAATTAGAAATGAAATATAAAGATCTCAGTCCTATTTATATACATGTGTGTTCTCTTTACCTTGTTCTTACTCATGTTTTCTTTCTGCTATTCCTTTCCCTGTCATTATGCTATTTTTTACTCTTTTTCCTTCTCCATCCTCTTTGTTGCTTCTCTCCTTTTGGATATCTTCCTTGTGTCCACAGTTCTTTGTATCTGAAGGCTTGTTTGACTTTATTCACTCCTCTTTATTCTTCTCCAAAACTGTATTTTCTATCAAGTGGCTGAACCAGAAGCCCCATGCATCTACGCCCAACTTTCACTCACCCACATGGAGCACCTTTTCCCAGCATCCCCTCCTGTATGCTGATGTTAGCTCCATGCACAACTGCCAGTCACCTCACTGCCTCTTCCCTATCCAGCTGCTCAGCAAAATTTATAGCAGCATTCTTTCTTTACCTGTTCCAACTATGGGCAGGGAAAAATGCTGCAGTCTGGTAACTGATAAGTTATCACATTCCTCTTGCTCAATAGGAGGTAATTGCAATCATAAAAATGCAGCAATCTAAAACAACGACGCAGTAGGTGATGAAGTGGAGCAGGGGAGCAAGGAAGAGAAAAAGCACAGCTGAGTCATAGGGCATCCCTATCTGTGATATGTTAGCATTTTGGCCTAAACAATGCTATGTGAAGATTTGGACTGATTGCAGAGCCCTCCGGATCTGGTCCCCAGTTTTTCAAATTGGACTGTTGCTTCTCCACAATGGATACTTCTTGCTGCATAGCTCTGCCAAGCAGGAACTGTGACAGAAACAGAGGTATAATTCTCAGTCTTACTTTGTTTCACTGAGCACCCTGAGGAAATCAGTATCCTCATCAGTAAAATGGGAATAATAATACCTATCCACCTTTGACAAGTGCATCATGATCTAAGGATCAAAGTGCTATGTACAACTAAGTATTTTTATTATTACTACTTTGATGTGTAAATCACAGACACAATTGGCTGTAACTGTCTTTGAAGTTGTTCTGAAAAATCATACCATATTCCACTTCAGCAGTGATTTAATTTGAGGATTAGTGACATGACAGACCATAAGAGGCTATTTGGAAGTTTTCCAATTGGTTTTCTCAATGTGGCTGCTGTGAACACGCACTTAGTGTTCAGTAGGCAGAAAATGTCCTCAAATTATTATTACTGATTGCATCATTTTCTCAGTGAAAGAATTTGTGTAATTATAAATCTTCTTTTTTGTTAATATGCTTAATTTTATGATCTGACTCAATTACCATAAATTATATTTACTGAAACAAAGTTGTTAGTCATGCAACCTAGCCACTTCTACCTTCACACTGGTTTAGTAAGGATGCAGTTCCCCTTGGAACTAGGCAGTTATGCTAGAGGCCAGGAGACTACTGAGGTCTACCTTTCACCAGAAAATCCAGTCAGTACTCCTTTGACCACCCAGTGGACTAGACTTAATTGGTCAAACAGTCCTACATCATCTTTCAAGAGGCAAATTAAAAAAGCAACATGATCTCTTTGTCTTGCCATTCTGGTATAACTTCTTTCCCAGCATGCAGGTGCTCCAGAGCACTACATAAATGGCTTAAAATGTTTTGTTAACAGAAAAAAAATTGTTATTCATTATTCAATAAATTACTTTTCATCCTTCCATGTTATGACTCTGATACTGTGATTAAAAAAAAAAAAAAAAAAAGTATTCAAAAAAAACCTTCACATTTATGGAGTACTACTTACACAAAACATTTGAAAGACCAAACCACAAGTCAAAGACAAAGCAGAATCGATGTTGCATTCTTGTTTGATAAAGAAAAATTTGGAGATTATGGTACCTAAGAGCTATTAAATAATTGCACAGAGAGTGTTAGTATGTTCACACACTTTGTAAATAAAAGTATTTTTTACAGGATGAATCACACCAGGACATACGACAACTAATCTAGGGAATGGCCAGAGTGATTTTCAATATGAATTAAAATTAGACTTTGCTTTTTCAAAATCTTTTGCTCCGTTATTTAGAATACAAATATGGCAACAGCCATTCTTTTAATGAATGCTATAAAATAGAATATTTTGGACTGTTAAATCTTCTTTAACACTATCTCACCATTGTAATACTATTACAATAATAAATTCTAGTTGGTAAGAAAATATTTAAAGTATTGCTAAGTCAAACAATTTTCTGAGTCAAACAATAAAATAAGATTGTCTCTCTTTCTAGATTTCTTTCTTGACTTTCCATGCAGTAATATGATTTTACAAGAAGTTATTTCAGACCAAAGTTTAGGAACTTATGAATATCCAAAACCTGGTTTCCTTACTAGAGCTACTTTAAAATTGCAGTGTTTGTGACTTGCAAATTGCTGAGCCAGTTGTCTCCACCAGGGCTTATTTTGCAGTTCCTATCAAATTTAAAGCAATATAATGATCACATTTTATTATATGTATTGGAATAAATGAAAGCCAAAGTTTGGTAAACAAAGATAATTTTAAACCAGAAGTGAGAGTCATAATTGAGATTTCAATAGAAACGATTTTTCAACTTCAGAAATCTTAATTCTTCAATGGCAATTCTGCAGCAACATTTTATTTATCTCTATTTAAAAAAAAATTTAAAAAAATTCCCCCAGTTCTTAAAATGAACACTTAATTTCTTATTCATATTAATACCTTTGGTCACCTTTCTGCTGGAAATGTGTTTAAAAAAAAAAAAAAAAAACCAAACCAAAAAAACCCAACAGGATAGCTCTTATCTAAGGAGGTAAGAACTGTCATATAAATGATTGAAATAGGTAAAGTAATAAGTTATCAACAGACAGATTTCATACTCATTGTCTGCTGCTGAGAAATCAGTGACAAAAAGGATCTTTTAATTATCTAATCTATCATCCTGCCAATGTTTATTCTCTAAATTTTCTAATGTTTTGAGAAGTTTGAGATAATTCAGTTGAATTTTCCATCACAGGGAAATGCTATGGCTAAACACTCCTAATGTCTTCCACTGCATATTCAATTACTTGATATTACCCTATTATTTGTAATTCTACCCTATGTTATTCTAACCCATATTTCATTTTTATGTTGGATTATT
>VXBL01009017.1:1481-42169 GCA_013400195.1 Aramus guarauna | reverse complement strand
ATGTTCATTTTGTGAAAAAGTTGTTTTAGTACAAGCATATTTTGGTAGGACTCTTGACCAATAGCACCACTGTCAGTAGCTCTCCGTGCCTCAGTGACCCTATTATGTTTGTCATGCATCTGCACTTCCATTCCGCTGGTTGATGCCCAGGAATTCCAAATATGGAGCCGAAGGCCCTATGCCTAAAATTTTCCTTGATGACTTCTGCTTTAAAGTACCACTGGAGAACATCTATTGAAAAAAGAGCCACCTAATCTCTTCGCAAGATTTGTCTGTACATCTGCTACAGACATTTTTCTTCTGCTGACTTTTTTCCTTGTTTGACACACCATTATCGGTAATCCTATCTCAGCATCTCTTTTTTGGTGGGGAGGATTATTTTTGGAGAATCAATTGCTTTCTCTCCTGTTTATCATATTTCCAGTCATCCGCATGAGAACACCGCTAAGGAAGTGGTGTGTGTATTGTAAATTACACTTAATGTCTGCTGTGGTCAAACCGTGGGCTTTCATCTATATATCATTTAATGACCCTGTGTTTCAGGACATGAGTTAAAAATTTTAAGGGTATGGTAATCTTTACTTTCTAACCTTCAAGAAATTTCTTCACAACATGGATAAGATGTGGCAAAGGAGCTTATGGTCCAAGAAGAATATATACTGGGCTCTTAATCTTGTTGTTGATATACATGATATGATCTTAGGAGACACAAAAATTACTTAAATGTCTATTTTTCATTTCACTCAACAAAAATTTCAACATGGAGAGTCATTTAATATTAATAGTTTTTCTTAGCACAGAATATCAGAATTTATTAGCTTTGGATTTGTTTAGAAATTAAGACCAAGGTGAGGGTTTTTCTCTGCCATTTTAATAAACAGAATTCCACTCCTGACGAAGTTAGACCATTTTATGCTAACCTAATATTATGCATGACATAGAAGGGACAGACTGTGTTTTTATTCCAACGATATCAGAATATGCTATTTAAATCAAATGTAATTTTCACTGGGCTGATGGCTCTCTAAAATTAAAAAGTCAAATTTAAATTAAAAAAGGTTAATTTGTTGACCTCAAATTTGTTTAATTGTTACTAATGCATTTTATGCTAATTAAGCATGCTTTCTCAATAATTATAGGAGGGAACAGCAAAGCTTTTAAGGCTCCTACTAATCTAGCACCCTGTGGCTGCATGCTTCTAATTCTTTCAGTTTAATGTAATAATTATATGCATTATACAAATAAATATGTCATAAAGAATCTATCATTTCAGTAACCCGTGACCTGCAAATGCTTTATATCATATTAAAAAATATCAAGCAGTATCATTCCTCAAAAACATCAAAAGAAAAAACTGACTAAAACATTATCTGTATTTTCTGATGATGAGACCTTAAAGGCTCCAAATCAGTTGACTATGTATAAAAGTAAATATAATATTTAGGAGGTACAGAGTTACTGTACTCAAGAAATATGTTTTACTCCTTACATGTGATTTGCCATTCCTAACTTTCAGTGCTTCACTTTTAAACTTTTATAGTGTTCTTAAAATTTAGTTCTACTCCATTATACAGCAGTTCTCCTAGTTTGCAACTGCACCTCAATTTTCTGAATAATCAGCACAGACCCAGTCTATTAAACAGATAGAATTGATGGCATTAGAAATTTTTCTATGGACATGCTGTTTGGGAATAAAGTTTGACATTCTGAAACTGCAGTACAGGTCTCAGTGTATTTTGTAACAGATTAACTGTGTAATTACCTATGTCTTTTTGAGACAGTGTGACTGATTGACTGAGACAGTTTTAGTATGTAAAGGAAGTTTTATAATGACTTAATCTGGACCAGAATTTAACTCCCTGACTATAACATGGCGTAGATTTCTAGTACCAATGTAATACCTGGACATAGAATTAGAGACGTATAGCAGCACCCCAAAATACACAGCACAGCAAAGACCAGTGTTTTTTTCCAAAGTGTAGACTCTTAGTATTACTTGTGTTCTACTGTTGTGGAAAGTCTTATACTTTAACCAAAAGAAAAAAGTAATTTCTACAGTGACAGTTCTAAATGCAGAAAAGAAAGATTGAAAACTGCAGGCTTATGTGTTTCTTTTTATGTTTTTCTTCTTCTTGGTTATTTTAATATTAAAAAAAAAAGAAAAAAGAAAAAAAGAAAAAATGAGGATTTGTGAGGAAAAATATTATCATCAATAGTTTTGATGCTTTCCACATTACATTAAACAAAAAACCTCTTTTCATATTGAAAATGTTAATTTTAGAAAAATGTTGAAAGATCAAATAAGGGTGATATTTTCATTTCTATATTTTTCTAGAGTATAAATAGATATAATCACATAATAGATAGATATAGATAGATATCTATATCTATCTATATATCTATAGATAGGTAAATAGATATAATCACATAATACATTGGAATACAGTATTTTTTTTTATACTTGACTATGAATCTATGATATAAATAGATTAAATACTCATCTGAAATAAAACTAAATTTCTTCTGATTTATGTGATGTTTTTGAACAAGAAAAACATTTTAGTTATTTTGGTTTAAAGTAAAGATGACTTCTGAAATTCTAGAAGAAACAGATGAAAATTCACTCTAGTCTGTCTGTATCATCATATACATGTCATTTTTCCCAAACATCAGCTCTGAAAAGCAGTTGAGAGAAATTAAATGCAAATGTAATTACATATGTTTTCCCATCTTTATAAAGCCCATAAGCAAATGAAAGTTGACCTTTTTATGAAGCTGAGCCCCCTCCTTAATCAGACTAGAAAAAAGACCAACTCTGATGTATGTTATACATAAACTGTAACACAATAGCACTATCAAATTTTTGTCAGGCAATTAAACTTTATGCCAAGCTAATTCAATTTTGCTGCTGTTTTATTAAGTCCTATGAAAAAAACCTAAATCTGTTCTTTTCAGTAAATCACAAGTTTCACAAAGCATTTCCTAACTCAGACTCCTTGTTCTGTTATTTTGATATATTAAATATCCAGCAAAGAATTTCCAGGGTCATAAATCTAGAGTGATAAAATTAATCTTATTGCTGAAGAGAAATAAATATTTTATTGCAGTTTTATGAGCTTTTGTTCCCTTTTCACTTGCAAGTAGGTGTTGTTTAGTGGTACAAAGACATTTTGCTGCTGAAAAATGTATTAGAAACAGTACAGCAGTAATAGAATTCATATCTACAAAGCTGTTCACTTCTCAGAATGAAGGTTGAAGAATATCCTAAGGAAAACTTAAAAGACAATATTGTCAATAACAACACTACACTGATTATTCTTCTTTCATTTTAGACTCTAGGAATTATTGTACTATTGTTAGTAATTTTACAATAGAAATTTACTTAAATTGCACCTGAACAATATGTATACAATCAAATTTACTAAATGCAAATGGAATGTGCAACCTCAGAAATCAGAAATACTAATCTAATTAATCTTTCATTTTCTTTCCATTTTTTCTTTCTTACGAATGTAAGCAAATGATAAGATTAAAGATGTTCATGCCTTCATTATACCTTGGTCTGAGGTGCTAAGAATTTACAGTAATGATTTAGTTTATCCACGCCTGGCACAACATACACTGCATTTTGAATCTATATTATCTGAAACGTAATGAATGTCGGTGAGTGCCTCAGGGGCCCTGAATATTGTTTTTCACAATTAAATCAGTTGGGGAGAGAGAAATGTAAAGGTAGGAATTTCCAATGGAGTAGAGAATATGGACAGTGATGGCAAGGTGTGCTTCTACATATCACACAGAGGGAATTGCTTTCGTCAGAGGACTGTTGCAGATAAGCAAAGTGGGACACTTCTCTGTCATGATTGCGTCTTGTACAGCCATTCACAAACATGCAGAATGAGTCTAAATGCTTCATTCTAGTTTGGTAAAGGTTTGCCTCAAGTTTGCACGTGCTCTATTGTCTGCAAGGCCCTGGTGACTCAAAGTTACTTATTCCAGTGGTTTTTGTTCACAAATTTCTGCAGATGGTAGTGTGGCTAAATCTGAAGAAGAGATGACCCATAATGTCTTGACAACATACTTTAACCAGAAAAATGTATCTGTTCTCAAAAATGCACAGAAGCACTCCAAAGTGTCAGATAGTTACAGAGGACTCTCATTTTTTCCACTTTTTGTGAGCTACTAAGTTTGTTAACTTTTTCTGTAAAGACCTGATACTTTTTAATGCACACTGCTCATGTTATTACAATTTTTAATTTTGTCATAGTTACCACATGGAATGGCAGATTACTAATTCACATTTGCAAGTGGCAAAGCTTTAGTCCAAAAAGACTGTACAACTGCAGGTAGAAGCTTAAAACAAGTATTATATTTACAGAAAGTCAACACAAGTTTTCAAAATTATGTAAGTTTGTGGAAAGATATGGAAAAGTTTAGGAAGATAAATGCTATCAGGATAGACTCTCATTCAATATTTAGGCTAAATACACCCAAGGACCTTATTTCAGATGTATTCTGTGGTCCACTAAAATAAAGAGGGGGAACACATGTGAAATGTTCCTTTCAGCTGCTTGTACTTAATGATTTAAGTGTTCTCCACAACCAAATTTTACATTAAATCCTTATCGGATACCTGACTGTGCTTTTCTACTTTTAGGGTTTATCAGGAAAAAAAGAAGCTGAAGAACTAGACATGCATAGAGCAGAATAACATTGCAGGCCAGTAGTACTGAAAATACTCTTGAGCTCTGAAGAATAGAGCAGCGATAAGCAAAAAGCATCAAGTTTACCAGTTAACAGGTTTTTTAATATTAAATATTTAAATGTACCTTAGTGAAAAAAATTGAGCAGATATGACCAATCACCAATCAAGTATGCAGCCTAGAGCTAGACTAGATCTTCTTCTTCTATCCTGTGACAATAAATATATAGATATTTTATGAAACATGAGAGGAAAAAAAAATGCTAGAATGCCATCGTAGATGCAGAGGCCGAGTACGGGACAAGTCTGACAAAGGGATAAGTTACGGAGCAGCTCAAGCCAGTCTATTTGCTGGAGGCGAAGGAGTCTGATTTACAGGAAGGAACTGACTGTAACAGGCTGAGCTCTATGGGCATCCAACAGTTCAAAAGCAGTTTAGGAAATGCCAGTGGACTGGTTTTTTTTACTCCAACACACAAAACTGCCATAGAACGAGGGTGAACTGTGGTTAATATGGACGATATTTTACTGATTACACACCAGCACTTGGGTAACCAATCATAAACAATTTTATTCCAGCAGGGAGGCTAGATTCGGACTGTGCCTACTATGTCTGACCACCACTACCTTTGTCAAGAAACTTACTTCCTGCACACTGTTCACTGTTCAATCCCGTGTAACAGGGCAGGTTATTGTCTTTGAAATATCAGCAGTGTAAGGAGTGAAATTTAGCAAACAACTCAAATAATATTTCTTTTTCTGGTAGTCCCAAATGTGCCTTTACCCTCACCTTGAGTTACTGTTATATTTTTGCATTCATTTCTTAGGGCTGAAACCTCTATTGTGCTGCTACATATTGCCATTGAATACCTGGCAGCAGCTGTCCTTTCAATGCACTGCTTGCAACCTTCCTTTTCTTGGAGTGAATGTAGGGGTGTTTCTGTTTTCATCTTTATCTTTTCCCACTATGGTGGCAGGGAAGTTCTTACATGCAGAAGAATCAGGCATTTCTAAAACAGAAAGGTACTGACTTGGTAAGCAACCATTTCTGATAGAAGATAGCACAGAAAATGGCAGAAGGTAAAATATGTTATGGAAAGCAATGGGGGAACTGTGACATGTTTTTAATAATGTGAAATGAAAAGGATTATAGAATAATTATGCTCCTGGTTTATGGCACATAAAATCACACCAATCACTGCTCCTCCTTGTTCTTTTAAGCCTGGAGATGAAGAGAATCTGGCTTTTTTTTGTTTGTTTGTTTACTAATTTATGAAAATCAAGGATGGTGGTTTTGCTCAGTAAACTTAACATCTTTCCCTAATGCCTGTGCAATATTTAATAGCTTAGATAGTGTGACAGAACTAGTTATGTATTAATATTATTTAGTAGATCAGGGTGTTACTATCATTTCTTATAGGTCTACTTCATTGCTTCTAGTCTGTGACTCCTTTAGCAATGAGGATACTATGAAAAACAAAAGATTTCCTACACTGTTTATCTGATTATGTCAAGTTACACCATCACCTGGAGTCATCCTCAGCAAATGAGTGAGTTAGCTTGACACTTTAACTTGGTTATTCAGTGCGATGGTTTTAAAAACTAGGCAAGTTAGTAAAACTAGATTTTTCAAGTGTTTGAGTATTTAAATTTTTATTCATTGAAAATGAAAACATCGATTGTTACACTTCTGTTCAAAGGCAAAAGGGACAGTTGTGTTTCAAACTCTCAGCCCCTGTGAGTCCATGTCCCAACAGCAGCAAGTGCAGTAAGACAGTTCAGGTTCTCAGTTGTCAAATCAGACTAAATCTTTCACCGCTCACCACGTATGAAGTCAGGATTTAATACTTCCTATATATAAGTATTGAAATCTCACCAGGGATGTGTTTATACTGGCTTTTTTAGGGAGGAGGTAAGATGTAAAATTTTTTGAATATTTTTTCCACTTTATTCAACTATAAACTCCGAAATCCATCTGGATCTGCAAAAACAAGTATGAAGGTGGAAGAGGACACATATATCTTGAAATATGCAAATTTTTTAATGCATTGTTATTTTGTTATGAGACTCATTGTGAAGGCGTTTCAAGGGAGACAGAGACATCATTGCTATTAAGCACAGAGAGGAAGAGTTAAAATAGTCATATTGACTTCGTCGCTTTTCCTTCCCCTGTGCCCCTGGCTACTCCCATCGTAAAACATAGTTCAGGTTTTTTGGTTATTAAAGAAGGATTTTTTAGAGATGTGAAGGGAGATTGTTCTGTGAATAAGCAATACAGCATTATAAAATCTACAGGTTCTCAAAATGCATTTGGATTCTGCTGACGTGGTGGTGCTGACCATTCTGTTAGTTTTTTCCACTGAGTTGGTTGTATTGCACTTCATCGAACATTAAAGATGAGCATTGCCCTTCCAGGGTATCACCAAATGCATACAAAATCATCGTTATAAAAACCAGACCTCCATCTCAGGTGTATTTTCTATAAATTATTTTATATAATAAAACCTTCAAAGTTTTTTTTTTTTTTTTAACTGATTGAACTTATGTAATGAATAGCTACAGGTAAGAATCTCAGATCTATATGAATGCATAATCCCCAGCACAAATAAACTGCTGGCTACTGGCATGGTACCAGCAGAAAATTATTACAAAAGTTTATGGCAACAAATCCTGTCATAAATAAGTCTCTATGTTTTTTATTTGAAACAATATTGCCACAAAAACACATCTCAGCCCTTTAAAAAACCTATTTACAAGATTTAATGTGACCAGTGTAAGTTCTACTGAAAAGTGTGTAATAAACTGCAAACTCTTAGTAGCTGAGCTGAATTTGATGTCTACATTCAACAGTAATGGATTTAATGGTAACCAAGAACAATTTTTTCATTAGGGAGATTAATGTTTTGAAGATGGATATAGATGTGTATTTCAGTTTTATTTAAATCTGAAAAAAAAAACTTTTAAAAATATTTTACTTTTTAAGGGAACTGTGGCATCCCTGTTAAAAGAATCAGCTTAGTTTTATGCTTTAATGAAATTTATAATAGAGATTTAGGTAATTCACTTTGAAAGAGCACTTTTCTTTCAACACACTTTTTCCAATTTCTACCTATTCACTGAAACTTCCTTTAATAAACAGAAGCTAAGAAAGAATGTGTTATTAGAAATAGAATGAGTCAGAATTGTGCAGAGTTTTGGGGTTTTTTTCTTCAGAAACTCTTTTTGACTTTTCACTGATGGGAGTAGTTTGGTCATCCTGCTTTTGTCCTCCACAGCTAAAATGACACTGATGGACAGAGGGCACATGAATCATCTCAAAGGTGTTGCACAGACAAGATGCTGTAAAAACAAGGATCCTTCCCAACATCTTGCCTAATTCCTTTTCCCAATTCTGTTTTTGATAATTTGAAACATATGGGTTTGTTTCTTGAATTTTGAATTAATTTGGAATGAAAGGTGTGACATTTTTATTAGGATTTTTTAAAAAAATTTTTTGGAAAAAAATTTGCTGTTTGAAATGAAATATCTAGTGAAAGAGATTGTAAAAGTTAAAAAAAAATGATACTTTTTTTCATTTAAAACTTTCACAAATATTAGAAGCAAAATAATTTCTGCAACACTATGCCCTTTTCTGAGGCATGTTCTTTTTTCAGAAATTTCAAATGCTCATGATGAACTGAAGTAAAGATTTAAAACCCATTGGAAAATGTGTACCTGGGCCACAGCAGTAGATAAGATAGTGGTCTTTGCTGCTGCCAGAGTTCAATATGGATGACTGTCTCCTTGCAGAGCTGGTTCAGGCTTTACAATGCAGATGCAGCTGACTGGAGCTGAATGGCTGAAATTGAAGCTTCCCTGTGATGACAAAAAGGAGTATGACACTGAGTGAGGAAAAAACTGACGTATGGGCTCATGAGAAATGATTGCAAGTAAGCTTTCCATCTGATCACAATGGAGCGCTAAAAGATCTATGTCCTAAATTTTTCAGGGTTGCATATAGTTCATACACAAATCCACTGAAGTTAATACAAAAACTCAATCAGAAATCTTTTTGCTAAGATCTATTTGGGGCATGCGAACAGTTTTCTCTGTTTTTCGTCATAGAATCACGGAATCGTAGAATGGTTTGGGCTGGAACCAAAGACCATCTAGTCCAACCCCCCTGCCTTGGACAGGGATACCTTCCACTAGACCAGGTTGCTTTGAGCAACCTGGCCTTGAACACTTCCAGGGAGGGGGCATCCACAACTGCTCTGGGCAACCTGTTCCAGTGTCTCACCACCCTCATTGTATAAAATCTTCTTTATAGCTGATCTAAACCTATCCTTTTTCAGTTTAAAATCATTGCCCTTTGTCCTGTAAGTACAGGCCCTGGTAAAAAAATCTCTCTCCATCTTTCTTACAAGCCCCACGTATTTAAAGACCACAATAAGATCACCCCACCCTGTTCCCTTCTCCAAGCTGAACAACACCAGTTCTCTCAACCTTTCTTCATAGAAGACATATTTCCAGCCCTCTGATCATTTTCATAGCCCTCTTTCCTATACTGAGGACCCCAGTGCACCCAGTGTAGTATACAGTCTCTTCTACTCTCAGCAATGTATACTATTTAATAGTGTTTTGGACGGTGTGTTCTTACATTGTTAATTTATTAACAAGTTTCAGTATTATTCACAGTTTTCAGATCTTGATCCAGAGATTTTTCTGTATAAGACTCTACATTACTTACAGGAGATAGCTGTGGTTTCTTCAATATTAAGCAAACTCATTAAAGATATCCACCATGACCTACAAATCTCAGGGAGATGTACAGTCTAGTAAGCAGTATCCTCATTCAAATAGCTATGAAGGATCTAATTATACACCTTGTGGCTTTTTGCTTATTGCAACTGATTTTTAGGGTAAGTCAATTTTAAAACATCTACATTAGGAGTTGTGGTTGTGCAGCATGTTTGGTAAGCCACAATCATTACTACAGAATGCCATTAAAACACACAACCAAAGATAATTCGACCATGTCTAAAAATCTCCTTTCATATACTGGGATTCTGTGAAAAAGTTTTTTTGGCATTAAGCCAGCAAATACATATATATACATATCAGCTTTGCTTTATGCAACTCTGAAAAGGATAAACACTTCATAAAACCTCCTGCCACAGAACCAAACATATTGAAATGGCTTTTTATGGAGATATTGAAACAACAACAACAAAAAAAATACACAGGGCTTGTTTCTCCTGAGGGTTCAATTATTTTGAGTGCTGGTAGCAAACTTTGATTGATAAATCTAACCTTTCCTTTCCAGGCAATAGTTTGATCACATAGTGATGAGAAAGTTAGAGAATGGAAGAATAATATTTGGATTGCAACAGAATAATGAAAATGCAGAGGCTGCCTTTGACTTTTACAAGGTGAGAAATGATTTCCCATTTTGATTCTGTGATGGCAAGAATCTCTTCTAAGAGCAGGCAAGCCTGGGCTTTGTATGATGTTCTTAAATTATTTTTCAAAACTTATAAGATTTCTCCAGCTTTCCAACTGGAAATTCATAATACATCCAAAATGCAATTCAAGCTATAGTGGCAACATATGTTTTTCAGCAGCACAAATGACTGATGAAGTGGTATGGTGACCACATATCATATGTGAATTATGAACTAAGAAAGAAAACTCCACAGTTTTCCCACAGGGAAAACCAGACGGCCTTTCTATCCAAAACAAATTTATGATGTTTTCCAACTGGGCTTAGACAAATAAACTCGTCAAGGTTGTCCATTGTGACCTAATTTGACAACTCTATGCATCTTTTTAATTGTCCATTTACACCATTTTTTTTCCACTCTTCCCTGGTAAAATAGTTCTTCGCAGCCTGCAATCCCCCTTCATTATTTTCATCAAATCTTCTCCTTCCTTTTCATGTAGAAGAAAGAGAGGCTATCAATCAAACGAAATTAAGATAGACCATTTAGTTTTATTTTATCATCATAAATTTCTTTTCATAAGATCCTTCTTCACTAAAGACAAGGGAGCTATGCCTAACCTTGCAAGTAATTCCACCAGAAAAAGAGAAAAAAGAGAGAGAGAGAGAGAGAGAGAAAGCAAAATTTGACTGAAATTGACCCAATTTGATCACCAGGTTTTATTTTGAAAGTAAATCACTTAACAATGTTTAAAGCTGTTTTTAAAATGTTTTCCAGTTTTCACAAGCAGCCAGAGACTATTACTTAGAAATCCCTGAGTATTTTTGTAATCAAGTAAAGTAGTGGTTTCATTGCTTTTCATTAGCACTGTTCCTTTCTGATTCATAAAATATTTTTTGAGCTTTGTGAGAGGTTTGTAAGGTTAAAACCAAAAAATCTTAAGTGAAGAATTAGCTACACCATACAATTCAATCCACTCCAATAAGCCAAAATTTGGATAAAAAGGTATTTTATGTATCAGAGACATAGTAGGGCAGAAGACAGAGAAGGCAGACACACACGTCAGTGACTGGTCTAAAGAAGGCGCATTGCAATGCAGCTGTTTTAATCTGAGAGTTGCAGTAAGAGTTGAGCACGGACGTGAAAACAGTAGCATTTACCAGCTTCCAGACATGATGTATCAGAATGCTCAAAGCCAAATTAAAGTTGCCCTTAGCAAAAGTATGCTGTTGCAAATGTAGTCTGCCTGCATATGCTCTCTCTGCCCTCGCTCAGCCGTACGGGACAGATGTAATTTAGTTCTAATGTTTTAGTTAATGAAATCACTGCTACAGCCTATGAATAACTGCAGCAAACAGGTTCAGTGTTAAATAGTACTGGGATTGCAGACAAGCATGGCCAATAGATGAGCCACTACATTTCCACCTACTTTTACAGTTTTTTACAGCCAATTTTTAAAATATAAAGCTAGTTTTCTGAAGCATGGTGTACATGCACAAAATTTAAAAATGAAGAGGTCAGGTCCTAGACAGAGACTGTAAATCTGTGTAGCTCTGAAAAATTTATTTACACTCACTAAACTGTCAATATATAGGATCCAGACTTTCACATTTCAGCCCCTTTTTCTTGTTTTACATACTGAAATGAGAAAATGCACATTCAGAAATACACTGGTGCATACATACACCACATATATTCTGCTGACATCTCTGTGATAGATTGCAAAACCATATATAAAGTAAATTTTTTCTAGCAACTTGGAGAATCTATCTTATGGTTTCTCCACCACCTCCTTGGATTTACTAATGCCTCAGCCACCAAAAAGTTTCACCTATCTATTTTTTAAAAATTACTAATCATCTTTCCAGAGACATTGGGCCAGTTAAGTAATTTTTCCCTTCTAANAAAAAATATCTAAGTCATTATAAGAATTCTTGCTTTGCAACTCCTCAACTCCTGTGCTAACAAAGCTGAGCATTGCAATTGTGGCATCAAAAACACAGGTGAAAAACTTCAATTTATTTTTAAAAAAAGCAAGTCATAATTCTCCACAGAAATTCTGTCAGAGCAATACCTGAAACAGGTAATAACAGGTGATATTATGCATGATGAATGCTTCATGGGTTTGCTGATTCTCAGATTTTAAACTTATATGAAAAGAGGAAGTGTATTTTCAGAGTGTATTTTTATACCTATGAAGTCCGTATACATATTTTAACTCCACTTGTCTAGTACAGATCATGGGAAACTGTGCAGCTGATGACACCATCTGCACTTATTTGTAACATATGTGTGTGATTAAAGCTAAGGGCTAGATATTGTTGAGGATCTATGAAAAAGAATTGGCATAGAGCATTTTTATGGGGTATTGATTCTCCAGAATTAAAGGTCACTCTCTGTAGATTGGTTAGGCTTAATAACTCCCCCAAACTCCTCAGAAAGTAAGGATTACTCATAAAATCATTACTGCTTTTTACATGTGAAAAAGCCAAGGTGTTGTTGCCTACTTTATGGCATCAGTCTTGTAAAGTGTCTATTATATGTCTAAGTTTTTCAGAGGCTTCTGAATAAAGATCCCTACTGATGCAGCATCTAGACGCAGCTAAGTAGGTTTTATATTCATTGTTATTTTTATTCTCTATATGCATCAGTTTTCAATCAATACTTATTGCTATCCTATTTTAGTCATCAGAAACAGAAGCTGAGACTGATTAGTTACTTCATAGGTTCTGTAAAATTATAAATGAGTGTCTAAATATACAAAAAACAACCCCTAAGACTCTAGATGACTTTGTGTAAAAAAATTAACATGCCATAGAAACAGAGACTACAATAAGATGCAAAGTCAACAAAATAAACCTGAGAAATAGGAATGAAGAAAAGGCAAAGACATGTAATGCTTGTTTTGCCTTGGACTTTAATATTAATTATAGACTATGGGGTGCCTGCTCCTGTGAGTCGGAGGACCATGTCTGTGGGATCAGTGACTTTCTATTTGTGGATCCTGAATTGTAAGGGGACGGTTGTATCAGCTGAACATTCCTAAGTTCATGAGGCCTGACAGAATTCATCCCAGAGTACTGAAGGAGTTAGTGGATGTTACAGTGGGAGGTCCCCGCTGACTGGAAGCTAGCCAATGTTATTCCAATTTACAAGAAGGACATGAGGGAAGACCTAGAAAACTACAGATCTGTTAGGCTAACCTCAGTTCCCAGAAAAATTATGGAGAAGATTATACTGTGTGCTATTGAAAGGCATTTAAAAGGCAATGCAATCCTCAGACATAGTCTACACGGGCTCAAAAAGGGAAAATCCTGTTTAACTAATCTGATATCCTTCTATGATAAGCTCACCCATATAATGGGTGAAGGGAAGGCAGTGGATGTAGCTTTTCTGGATTTTAGTAAGGCTTTTGGTACTGTCCCTCACATTATCCTTCTGGACAAGTTGTCCAGCTGTGCGATGGGCAGGTACACAGTGCTCCTGATGAACTGCCTGAGCAGCGGGGCTCCAAGGGTTGTAGTGAAAGGAGCTACATTTGCCTGGTGTCCAGTCACCAGCAATGTTGCTCAGGGCTCAACTCTAGGGACAGTTCTGTTCAACATTTTTATCAATAATCTGGATGCAGAAGTTGAATACAAAATTAGCAAGTTTGCTGATGACACCAAACTGGGAGGTGCTGATGACTCTCTTGAGGAAGAAGAGGCCTTGCAGAGGGATGTAGATAGATTGGAGCATTGAGCAATCATTAGTGGCATGAAATATAATGAGAACTAATGCCAGATTATGCACCTGGGATGGAGTACTGTTGGGCAGAAGTATAAATTGGGAGAGGAGTGGCTGGACAGGAGCCCTGCAGAAAGGGATCTGGAGGTGCTGGTCAACAGCAGGCTCAATATGAGTCAGGAGTGTGGCCTGGCAGCCAAGAGGGCAGACCACATCCTGGAATAACGTATTTAAGAGGGGAAAGACAACTGCTGCAGCAACTGCAGCCAGAGAGAGAGGGGTGAGAATACGAGAAAGAATCAGCCCTGCAGACACCAAGGCCAGAGAAGAAGGAGGGCAGGAGGTGCTCCAGGCACTGGATCAGAGATTCTCCTGCAGCCCATGGAGAAGACCACGGTGAGGCAGGCTGTCCCCCTGCAGCCCATGGAGGTCCATGGTGGAGCAGATATCCACCTGCAGCCTGTGGAGGACCTCACAGTGGAGCAGGTGGATGCCCACAGGAGGCTGTGACCCCATGGGAAGCCCATGCCAATGTTACTGCCAATATTAATGTATTCAGTGGCAGAGGTCTGTGCACTGTTTTTGATGATAGTTGGCAATATGAAATCACATGAAAGGATTTTGTTTTACAGTATGCTTTTTAAAATTATACACTCATATATGCAAACACCCCCATGCAAGAGAATACCAACATGGCAAATTTAAGAAAATTGTCTGCATTGTTTTCAACTAGCCCCTGTGTCTCTTTTTCTTTTCTTTTCTTTTCNCTTCCTTCCTTCCTTCCAAAGTCAACTTCGATAAATTCAAAGGAGATATCTGCATAGGGATGAATGAGGTGGGACTCTGCAATAAAATTTCTGACTCATTAATTGAAGAAAACAGAAGTGTGAGGTAAGCGAGGTAGATATTCTTTCACACCAAAACCAAAAGAAATTCTGTTTGATAAAACATATGCTAAACAAGACAAGTCAGCTAAACTTTCCACATGAAGTCATCCATTAAGTATTCACCATTTTCAAGATGTCTTATATGAGACACTGAAATCTGATTATTAGAAATTATTATTACTTCTCTCTTCCATGGAATTAATTGGGAAGTTTGCTGATTATATAAGTTCTGTGTCATAATTTAGTGTTCTGAGAAAAAAAATGAATTTGTCAAATTATATCTATAAATAATAGCATGTTGCTAGTTATTTTCTCTGGTTATTTTCTTCAGCTGGAAGAAGACAGAATTGTATTGTCACCTTTCAGAGGTGTTGCAAAGTTATAAAAACTGTGAAACATCAGCTGTAAGCAACTTGTATCTTCTGATCCCCTCTAACACTTGCTGTTGCCCCTATTTTCATAGAGAAAGATCTCTCTGCACCCACTGCCAAGAGTGATTCAACAACGCTTGTTTTCAGTGAACTACTCTGAAGGGAGTTTCCAGCTCTCACTGTGATATGTTAGCAGAGTCTTTCTGAGCGAAAGACTCCCTGTGTTTTCTGGTGCTTTGTTGGCTTTCAGACAATGCTGAGTTTTGAAAATTATGTCATCTCTGTGCCAAAAGCTCGGTGTCAAATTGGTTTTGACAACCCTGTTCACTAGGAGAGTGCTAGCCATAAACTACTCTATACTGATTTTTTTATGTTCTGTGGTATCGTTACTACTTGGTATGTAATTTTAAAGGAAGTTTGTTTTTTTGAAATCAAATTTAAGCCCTTATTTTTGCCAGATTGGCATGCTTTAGGTGCCTCCACATGTTTTGGTTTTGGTTGGTTTTGTTTGTTTGTTTTGGTTTTTGTGTTGTTTTTTTTTTTCTTGGATCATGAAAGAGCTTTGCTAGACCCCTCACTCTGCAAGCTGGACTCTCTGTAGATGAAATTAAACCATAAAATATGCATGAGGTTTCAAGAACACTTCTGGTACTCCAGCACTCCAGCCACTAATGGGCATTCAGGTGAAAAGCCAAACCAGATCTAGTCTGAAGTAAAAGTTCAAAACTATACATGGATATTGGCCTTTTTACAGATCTGTTCCCAGTGGGCTACTTTAATTGTTAATACCAGCATAGTCTTTTGTTTCAGCCTTTTAAAACCACTGTTCAGCATCAAGGTCTTCTACAAACCCCTTCTACTTTGTGGTCATCCTGAACAGTGGAGAGAAAAATGCAGCTGTTTCACATCAGCATCCATATTAAGCAACTAAAATATCTGATTATTCACCTTCACATATTTCTACCTGTTTCTGATGGTGCTGACTTCAAAGAGAATTCTATAGGATGGAGGAATCATTTGTAAGTTAGAACCTGGGAAGAGTTTCAAAAATCTGTAAAGTGATGATCAAGAGAGATTAAGGTTATGTCTATACCAATAAATTAAAATGTGCTCAGGACTGTACCTACACAGTGAAGCCAGTTGGCACAGAATAGTTCAAATCTATGCTAATAAATTCTCTGAGCTTCTAAATCTGTGTGGCTGTATGCAAGACCCCTAGGATGTTCAATCATCTAAACCACATCCAAGAATCACAGGCAAAGGCATGCCAAGGACCAATTTACCATCATAGGTAATTCAGGTTGTGGGAATGTTCCCAGGCAGTAGTTTATTTATTGCTGTTGTGTTTTAACCACATCCAGCAATTAAGCACCACGCAACCACTCACTCACTCTCCCTTCCCTNTCATCCTAAATCCAAAACACAGAACTATACCACCAGTTTGTAGTAAAGTCGATAAAATTATCTGTGAAGTCATGTAGATATTTAATAATAATAATAATAATAATAATAATAATAATAATAATGCACATTTACAGCATGCTTTAAGATATTTCTGCATATACAATTGGAAATTTTTTTTCAGTATCCTAATCAATTGCCAAACAAGTAAAGATATTTTTCTATATTATAGAGTCTACTGTTTAAGCTTTCAGCAATACATATGTAAAATTCAAGTTTTTTAATGTTGTGTTTAACACCAAAGTGGTCTGATTATGAACACTGAACATGTATCAGCTGTCATTGGTTCCAATGCTATTTTGAGTCCAAACCTATATTTAGTTTTGTCTGTAAGAATCATAACTAGTCCACTGGAGTCATTCAGTCTGACAAATGCTCTAACCATTTCAGTAAGTCTGATATAGAAATTATCACAATTTATCTGGGGATTTATACTCTGCTTCTTATAATAGAAGTAGCCTGGTTTGCTAGATCTTACTGGTGGAAGAGAATGGGATGAAAAAAGGGAGTAACATCCTTGTAAGCTGAGATCTGAAAAGGTGTTTATGAGTGTATCTAACATTTTATTTCACTGTGAAGTTGTTTGAACTTTGTTACCCTCAACTATTACCTTTACAGACTTTGTCCTGCATAGGACAGCTTAAACCGAATCATTGTCACTTTCTTAAAATTGGACTAGATACATCTTTTCATCTGTCTCCTTTTCTCACTGCCTCATCCTCTCTTGTTCTCCTTATTTACACTTCTACTTGTGCAGGAAATTGGAGCTCTCTAAAATACCTAGAAGAGAAAGTGATCATGTCCTTCTCTAGCCAAGATATTCTATGAGTCAAAAAATGCTATTTTTATTTTTGTGCTCTTATTGTACTTGTTTGGGATTCCAGAAATCAAAGTTCTAAAATACATAAGAATGGAAAATATGTACAGAGAGTAACAAGAGACTAACAATTTCTGCCTGTTTCTTGATCCAACAGTAAAAAGTCAATGGTACCTTTATGTGAAATTTCAGTGGTGGGAGTAGTGAAGGAGTCAAGTCATCAGCTCATCTGAACATTCTACTAAAACATGACTTAGAACTATATATCAACATTTCAGATGGGCTCTCTTTGGGCTGACTTGTACCTTTGGAACATGATTGACAGCTGTTTTGATTTTCTGTAATGAACTGAAATTTTAAACTAACCTGAACAAGAACAGAAAGGGAAGATGAAGTGAGCACAATAATACATAGCCTTTCCTTCCTGCCCGGTGTTTAGAGAGGAGCTTGTGCAACTTGCTTTTCTTTTCGGTGTAATGACAATGTAGATGTTCATCCCAATTCATCTATAAACTTTATATTGTAGCAAGTAGGAAGTCACTGAAAAGTATTTATCTACTATGTTCACTTGAGAGCAAAATAAACATGTTGACCTTCAATTCTTCCCCCTTTTAGCTTTCTTCTTATCAGAGGATGTCAGCATTTAACACAAGGACAAATGCCTGCATTTTTGTGAGGAATGTAGACAATGCTGTCATGAAACAAATAGCCTCTAGGAGGAAAAAAAATGGAAGCCTTTCAAAAGGCTTACTGTGTAAAAGAGGCGGTTTCAGTGAACCCATCACTGTATGTCAAATGTCTAAATAAGGGGGAAAAAAGCCCTTTGAAGAAACAGATTTCCTGCTCCCATGAACTGCAGTATTTTACTGAAGAACTGAATATATTGTCAATGATAAAAATTTAAAATACTCTGTTTATTCTAATGCAATATGCGTTTTCCACTTTAGGCTTATTATACCACTTATTTTCTTAATTATTGATGATGTTTAGCTACAGTATGGTACAGACACTGAAAGCAGAAGCCAGCCACCTTAAAGAAGCATGTGATCTGAATGCTTGGAGGTTTTTTTTCTCCTACAGCATATCTCTGACTGAGAACTTTATTTTACCTAGGATTTCTTTTTTCTTCTTAGTCTATTAGAATCAAGGTAACATACCATCTGAAATAGCTTTGAAATGTAATAATTCCAAGAGTAATAAGAAATATAATATGTACTGTTCTGGTGGGAAAAGGATATTTCCCACTTATATAGTTTGGGAAAGTAATTGCATCATTTTAAAGCTACAGAAGATTTGATGTTATTGCCATAGCTTTGTCTGTAAAACTTCATGTTGATTCTCCCCAGTTTTGTCCTTTTATGGGTCCAAATTTGCGAATATCTGGTGAAACAGTTAAGGAAATCCATGGTGTAAACCCTGAGACATAGAACAAGAAATGTGTCTTTAATCACAAAACTTCCAAAAGAAATATTGGAAATCTTGCATCTGTTTCTATGTGTTGCCTTGTTTGCAGAATAACAGTTATTGCTTTAGCAGCTTCTACCACCATATGTGTACAATAAGTAAATGAACATAAAATTGAATGAACACATAAAAGAAGACTAAACCCACCCAGCTTAACGAATCCATTCTCCCACCCGCTGTGTGCTGGAACATGAACAGAGCATTGTTTGGATCATAAGGATTAGTAAAATAACAGTCTTAGTGAACAACATGGTCATGTGGATGAAATGATAATTTCTTAAAGTCATGATAGCTGGGATACCAGTGATTATACTTAATTCATTATTCTAATCCAATGACTGTGGAAAGTGCATAATTATTTCAGTTGAACAGATCAGCAATTATACACAAAATAAAGTTAAGAATATTTTATATAAATGAATTGTGATCCTTCCTTTTTTTCTCCTTGGTTAAAAATGAAATTACTATAATTAAAGTTTTCTTTACAACCCATTTCTCTTTCAATAGAAGAATTGATTGTCTGTGAGAAATGAAGAGCATAAAATGTCTTTACCAGTAGAACTGGAAACAAGCTGGGAGAGTTGCTATCCACACTGGTTATACTTAAGATGTAGAGCATCAACATTAAAAGTAATCACGATTGCTCTTCTCTGATCTCATAACACTCAGTGAGTTTTAGATCATTGCATCCCTGATGTAAACAGGTTCATTGCTACACCATTCCCATGTCTTCTGCTAGTTCAGTGTGAAATAAAACTTTGTAGACTTTATCTATTTCTACTGTTTTCCATCTTTGAAATTGAGGTAACAATTACTTTTAAGGATTGTCAAGGATTAGTTAGTCAGACTGTTGAAAACCAAGTAGGTGTAGTCCTACACAAAACATTAGTAATTTTCCACATTGATCGTATTCTTACTTTTAAAAAGTCTAAGGTCATTCTTTCTTCTAATGTGTGTGTTTATCATATACTTTGACATGGATAGTTCACTCTTCCTTATATTTCAGTTTCTCTAGAACTTATCATTGACCTGTCTCCCAAAAGTATTTCTGGGGCACACAACAGGTAGCATATGTCTTACTCTATGTCACTTATGTGAAAGTTAAAGGAAACAGGCAATGGTTTTATTCCCTAGTGACATCTAGGTTCTAATTTCTTCTGTAATGTTTCCAGGCCATTTTGCACAGTGGTCATCAGAAGCCTCCCAAGAGAAATTCATCTGTTACTCACTATTCCTTTCACAGGAAGAAGAAAGATTTTGCACATTAATGGAGAATGAAATTAGTGGAGAAACTTAACACTCTGTAGTAGATGGATGTAGCAAGAGTAGCCTTTTTGTACTCATTTAAGTCATAGTATTTGGAAGAGGAACATGTCTGTCTTCCTTCTAAGGGACAAAATAAACAAGGGATGTTTGGGAACAGAAGTAGAACCTTCAGGTGCATTCTGCAACCTCTTATGAAAAATGAGTGTGACACCAAAGATAGTCCCAAAGCAAATTCATTTTCTTCCCCCAAGCAGAGATGGCCTTCTTGTGAAGGAGAGCGCCACAATATCCCCCTTTTGGCAACGACACATCATTGTGCCACTGTTGCTGCCTCTTGTCAATGTTCTCACCTTTCTGTCTTCAGCATGATTTCATCTTCTTCCTCACCCAGTCAGATGCAATTAAGTAGCTATTGATATTGTGGTGGGTTGACCCTGGCTGGACACCAGGTACCCATGAAGCCACTCTATCACTCCCCCTCCTCAACTACACAGGGGAGAAAAAATATGACGAAAGGCTTGTGGGTCAAGATAAGGGCAGGGAGAGATCACTCACCCATTACCGTCATGGGCAAAACAGACTCAACTCAGGAAAATTAATTTAATTCATTATCAATAAACTCAGAATAGAGTAATGAGAAGTAAAACCAAATCTCAAAACACACACACACACACTGCCCCCCTCACCCCACCCCCTTCATCCTGGGCTTAACTTCACTCCTGATTTCTCTCCCTCCTCCCCCCAGCAGCGCAGGGGAATGGGGAGTGGGGGTTGTGGTCAGTTTTTCACACATTTTGTCTGCCACTCCTTTCTCCTCAGGGGAAGGACTCCTCACACTCTTCCCCTGCTCCAGCATGGGGTCTTTCCCATGGGAGACAGTCCTCCACCAACTTCTCCAGTGTGAGTCCTTCCCATGAGCTGCAGTTCTGCATGAACAGCTCCAGCGTGGGTCCCTTCCACAGGGTCACAAGTCCTGCCAGCAAACCTGCTCCAGCATGGGCTCCTCCCTCCATGGGTTCACAGATCCTGCCAGAAACATGGTTCAGCACGAGCTTCTCACAGGGTCACAGCCTCCTTTGGGTGCATCCACCTGCTCTGGCGTGGGGTCCTCTATGGGCTGCAGGGGGACAGCCTACCTCACCATGGTCTTCTCCATGGGCAGCAGAGGAATATCTGCTCCGGTGCCTGCAACACCTCCTCCCCCTCCTTCTTCCCTGGCCTTAGTGTCTGCTGAGTTGTTTCTTTCAAATATTCTCAGTCCTCTCTCCGGCTGAAAATTGCTGCTGGTGGTTTTATTTCTGCCTTCTTAAATATGCTATTCCAGAGGTGCTACCACCATCACCAATGGGCTTGGCCTTGGACAGTGTCCAGTCTGTCTTGGAGCTGTCTGGCATTGGCTCTATTGGACATAGGTGAAGCTTCTGACACCTTTTCACAGAAACTAACCCTGTAGGCCTCTGGTACCAAAACCTAGCCATACAAACCCAATACAGACATAAAAGAGCTTGCTTTGGCACTGTGGCCTCAGTTTCTTTGTCATTGCCATTACCATTATCATAACCATTACCATTACCATTGACATTGACATTACACTTCATATATGCTCTGAACAATTTCTAGTTTGGTAGAGTTTTCTGCCTGGTTTAAGAGGCATGTTTTTTCTATTTCTAAGATGAGCAAGAGGTGTAACATAAATATTTATCTCTGTATTTGTTATTATTGATGTTAGTAGAAGTTCATGCTTGATATAACTTCAGATTTTAAACAAACCAGCTCAGGTTTTAAATAAACTTTGATAAAATTAACATAATCTCACTTCTTTCCTGAAGGGGTACTGCTAGCAAGGTTTGTATTCTAACAATGTGGATGTGGTAAAATAAATAAGAGTTTGGGCAGGAAGATGGTTTTCTGATAGATAAGGTGGTGTTTTGGTGTTGTGTTTTTTTTTTTTTTTTCTTTCACAGTGTTTTACTAGAATAAATCCCTCTGGTTTTTTTCTGTTTCACAGCAGAACTATTTGTAGTGGCTCATATTTCGAAGTCAGACAATTCAAGCTTTTATAGTTAGAAAGGAATCCAGTAAATCTAATTGGGATTTTCCCAGTAAAACAGCTTGATTGGTCAAGAAGAACATTTTTCATTCAATCCTAGATATTGGTTTTGACAAAGATGCAATTTCTGTTCAAAACCAGACACTCACTATATAACTATTTATGACATCTACCTGAGATGTGGGACTGTATCTATAGTGATCTTAAGACAACTCAGAAAACACATTCAAACACAATGTGCTGTTTAATGGATTACTGCTTGTTTCTAGTAGGACACTAACATGGGGATTGTAGTTATACACATTGTTTTCAATGCAGCTTAACTTCCAGCTCTTCACCAGTGCCACACAGAAAAAATGTCATGTTCAGAAAAGATTTCACAGTCATGTAATCATAGAATAGTTTAAGTTGGAAGGGATCTGTGGAAGGCACCATGTCCAACCTTTCTCAGAGCACAACAGTTTTAGACCAAGTTTCTCCAGACTGTGTCCAGTCAAGTCTAAATATCTCCAAGATTTGAGATTCCACAACTTCTGTGATCAACTTGGTCAGATGTATGCAGATCATCTATGCAGCAGGCAAAGACGTACTTGGATATAGGCAATGGGGTAAAATAAATGTGGGTTTACTCTTCCAATGCTTCCTGAAGATGCTTTTCAAGCTCAGGACTGTGGCTTGAGGATACATTGTGTGGATACAAACACTTATGTACTCAAAAAGGGGGTGAGCCCACACTTGAAGTATTCTGTATAAAAAGGGTAGGTAGCCTTAGCTGATGTACATTTCAAGCCATATTCAGTTTGTATAGAAGGAACCAGAACAAACACAAGTCACTGGGAAGATGTGTCTCAGAAGAAGATGGTAAGCTTCTGCTTTCAGATGTCTTCTGAAAGAAAACTCTGTAAATTGCAAATGTCTTGTTTGAGTGAAGAATAGCTCAAGACAACAATCCTTGACTCAAGAACAAGGATGCCAAAAGACTAGTCTAGCATTGTTCAAACTGATTTCACTGCAATACAAGATGAAAGCACTTTGAAGTGGTAAAATCTAAATTAAAAGATACAAATACTCATTTTCTTCATATGATTCCATTTTAATCTCTTTTTTTCACTATTCGTCTAGTCATACTGTTTAATTACTTCTTTTTCTGACATTACTTTTAATATCTGCAAACAAGAACAGCTGATTTATACAATACTTCTGAGATCCTAAGTCACATTTTAATTCTGCTCTTTTGAACCAAGGTATATTCCATACTCTGTTTGGGAAAAAAATCAATAGGTAAGCTTCATCCATATGCCAGTATTGACCCAAAACCATTTCAATATTCCCAGCTTTACCCTCTCAAGGACGCTGAACAAGTTCATATATGGTTTTGCCTTTTGTTCAAAAATTAATTACCATGAAGCTACCAATCTGAACTTTTACTTAAGCATTGTGCTTAAATTTAACTCTCACAACGTAAAGGTTGCATGCTTTCACTGAAGTCATAATGTCTCTGAAAACACTTACGTTTAGCACTCCATTTTTCTAATGTGGGAGTGGGGTTCGGAGGTTATTCCCTAATTTGTCCAAAGTCTTTAAATTTGACTTACAAGGAAACTGGCACATAAGTCACAGGTTGCTAAATCCTTCCTATTGAATATAATCTTTAGGATTATTTTAGGATTATATCTGAAATTTAGAATTGAACATGGAATTACAGAATTACCAAGGAAAATAGTAACTGTCAATACCACCATTAAACCCGCAGAATTCAATACTATATGGTCAAACCTTTCAAGATTAAAGGTGATTTTTTTGTTTTCATTTTTGTAAGACAGCACTGAATGTGACTGAAGAAAATAAGGTATCAAATTCTCAGAAAAAGTTTATTTCCTTGTATTTTTATTTAGAAACAACGATGGGAATGACAGGCTGTCAAATAAACAATTAGTATCCTAACATTGCACTGTATCATGTCACTGAGTCGATAGATGTTAATGTTGGATTATGTGATATAATAACACATTCATTGGAATGCCATTGTGCGTGATAGTGCCACATGGATTCGCAGATTCACAGATTGGTAGGGGTTGGAAGGGACCTCTAGAAATCATGTGGTCCAACCCCCCTGCTAAAGCAGGTTCACCTAGAGAAGGTTGCACAGGATCACATCCAGGAGCGTTTTGAATATCTCCAGGGAAGGAGACTCCACAGCCTCTCTGGGCGGCCTGTTCCATTGCTCTGGTACCCTCAAAGTGAAGTTTTTTCTCATATTGAGAAGGAACTTCCTGTGTTCCATTTGTGTCCACTGCCCCTTGTCCTGTCACTGGGTGCCATTGAGAAGAGTCTGGCCCCTTCCTCCAGACTTCCACCATTTAGATATTTATAAGGATTGATCAGATCCTCTCTTGAACTTCTCTTCTCCAGACTAAACAGACCCAGCTGTCTCAGCCTTTCGTCATATGAAAGATGCTCCAGTCCCCTAGTTATCTTTGTGACCCTCCACTGGACTCTCTCCAGTAGTTCCCTATCATTNCAGCCTTCTGGTGTGTTGGCTACTCCTCCCAGCTGAGTATTTTCAGCAATTTTGCTGAGGGTACACTCTGTTCCCTCAACCAGGTCATTGATGAATATGTTGAGTAAGACTGGACCCAGTGCTGACCCTCAGGGCACACCACTAGATGTAGGCCTCCAACTAGACTCTGTGCCACTTATCACAACCCTCTGGGTTCTGCCATTCAGCCAGTTCTCTACCCATCTCACTGTCCACTCATCCAGCCCACACTTCCTAAGCTTGTTAACAAGGACATTGTGAGAGACAGTGTCAAAAGCCTTGCTGAAGTCAAGGTAGACAACATCCACGGCTCTCCCTTCATCCACTCAGCTGGTCTTGCCATCATAGAAGACTATCAGATTGGTCATACATGATTTCCCTTTCATGAATCCATGCTGACCACTCACAATAACCTTCTTCTGACCAGTTTGTTGATTCTGATTTTTGTTAAAGAAGCTCTACTGCTTCTCAAGCTTAAGTAAAACTGTTCTAAAAACTGCAATACATGAAAATAGATAAAAAAGTTTTTTAGATTAAAAATACTTGTAAAGATATTTGAAGATCTATCAATAATTTATGGAAAGCTTCATCTTCATTTGCTTATAATTCTGAACAAAGTACAACTTCTAAAGTTCTTTTATACAGTAAAGTGCTATATTCTTGGAATCATTCAAGCTGGAAATGACCTCAGGAGATCTTAGTCCAACTGCTTGCTCAAAGCAGGGCCTATGTTTGATTTCAGAAAGGGTTGCTCAATGCTTTGTCTGGTTGGGTCCCGAAAACTCCCGAAGGACAGAAATGCCACAGTCCTTCCGGGCAACCATTCCACTGCTTAATTAGTCTCTTGGGGAAAAATCCCATCTCAGTGTATGGCTATTGCCTCTTGTTCTGTCTCCAACTCCTTTGTCATCTTTGTGTAGGTGCTGGGAGACTGCTCTTTGGTCTGTTCCTCCAAGGTGTACAAGCCACAGCCTCTGATGGCAAGGTAAATGCTACAGCCACCGACCATCCTGGTTGCCCTGTGCCAAACTTTTTCCAGTTTATTGACATCTTTCCTGTATTAGGTGGCCACAAACTAGCTGTGGTGTTTAGATGCAGTCTAACAGATGCTGAGTAGAGGGGGATAATTACCTCTACCTCACACCATTTTTCTGTTCACAGAGTCAGTGCACTGCTGACCCTTTGTTACTGCCCAGGTGCACAGCTGGCCCCTACTCAGCTTGGTGCTCAGCTGGCCTCCCAAGCCATCTGCACAGACTTCCTCACTGGCTTAACCATCTCCAGCCTGTGTCACTGACAGGGTCTCTTCCTTTCCAAGGCTCAACCTGTACCATTGTCGAATTTCATCAGATTCTAGCTGGCCCATTCTTGCAGCCTACCTAGGTCCCTCTGAATGGCAGCCCTGCCTTCAAGTGTGTTCACTTCCCCAAGGCTGTCCACAATTTGGTGACTGTGCACTCTGCTGGTCCCAGGACAGAACTCTGCAGTAGTCCAGTTAAAACCATACTCCAGGTAGAGGTAAAATCATTAACCACTACCCTTTGAGCCCAATTATCAAGCCAGTTTTCCCCTCATCTAGTTGGCCATCTATGTAGACCATAACATCTCAACTTCCAATTAAGGATGTAGTGGGACACTGTGTTGAAAGTCTTGTTAAAGTCAAAGTAGCTGGCATCTACTATTCTCTCTTTATCCAAAAATTCAGGCATTTCATTACAGAAGGAAATGAGCTTGTTCATGCATGAGTTACCTCTAGGGACTCCAGGCTGACTTTTCCCAGGCATCCTCTTCTATTTTGTGTACCCAGAAATGTGCTCCAAAAGGGTTTGCTCTGTGATTTTCCCAGAGACTGAAGGAAGGTTGACCAGCTTGGACTTCTTTGGTTTATTCTTTTGGCATATTTTAAAAATCAGTGCAATATTTGTCTTTCTGTAGGTGTTAGAAACATTCCTCAATCTCCACAACATTTCAAAGATGATAGAGACCAGCTTTGAAAGGAGCAACTCAGGCAACTCTGTCAGCATGTTCAGATGCAAATCTAGTTTCATGAACTAGATCCCTGACTTGCTTCTCACTCAATGCTGGCAGGTCCTCTCCTGCTTGAACCCTGCCTTTAGGCACAAAGACCTATGAGACCTTACTGGTGAAGACTAAGGCAAAGAAAATATTGAGTACTTGTTCCTTATCTGCAGCTATTTTCACTGAAATCAATCAGCCTGTTCAGCACTGGATCCACATTTTCATTTTCCTGAGTATCATGGTTGCTACAGTCAAGGCTGCCATTGATTATCTCATCCCCAACTGGTTCTTCCATCTTTGTAAGCAGCAGATCCAGGAGAGCCACTGTCACTTCCTGGCTCATCCAGCTTCTGTGAGAAGCAGTTGTTCTCAGCACACTCTAACATCCTCATCCCCTGTATTGCTCATGCCCCATTGAGTTGCCCTTGCAGCAGATGTCAGAGAGGTTAATGTCTCCTGTAAACAAGGGGTGATGATACAGAGACTTTTCTGAGTTGCTTAAAAAGGTACTTTGTCCACTTCCTCATTTGATAGTGTGGTTCATATCAAACTCTCACTACAAAGCTAGTTGCCCTGTTCTCTCTTCTTAACCTGACCTCCCTAGTCTTGGCCAGCCGGCTGTTCATTCCATGGTATGCTCAAAATGACTATGGACCTTAAGACCCTCCTCCTACCATTCCCTTCCTGTGTTGCCTGAAGAGCTTGTGTCTGTTACAGTCACACAACTTACGAAGCCGCTCCACAATTAGTGCAATGTTGTTATAGTTCTGCATCTTCATGTGAAGCTTTGAAACCTTCTGTTTGTTTGTTTATCTATTTTTTCTACAAAATACTTTTCATAATCTGAGTTGTTTAAATGACAAGTGTCTTAATAAGTGCAATTTTCTTTTTTTTTTTTTATTCCGGAGACTTTGTGTTCCATCATAATAAGGTTTTGTGTTCTGTGTGCATAATTGTGGTTAATACTGTAAAAATCTGTTTTCACATTTACCATTACATACACAAAAAACAGTGAAATAAGTACAGGTTGGTGCTAAACTCTCTGGTGAATACAGACTAACATTTCTAACATTTTTAAGGACTCCTTGCTACAAATAGTTCTGTCATCAGTACAAGGCATTATGGAATTTATTCCAGTCATGTACAGAAATTGTGACTGTTCCAGGAAGACTCAGGGCTATGAATTTCAAGATGGACCTTTACAAGCAGGTGAAAAACACACAGAAATATCTCAGGCGTTTTATTGTCAAAGATTGAATATGTACTGTTACAACAGGAAAGATGTTGATTATTCCTAAATGAACAGTGGTAGACCATATTAATTATCTTGTCAGTTATTTCCTGAGCTTAGTTCTCTGTCTCTCACATGGAAACTGATTTTAAATTCATCGGGACTGTGGTGATTAGCTACATATCCATCAATCTGATTGCCAGGTGATTGGCTAAGTTGTTTCCTTCTGAGTTCAAAGGTAAATGTTCTGGACTGGTTAAAACAGGCAATTAGGAGTTGTTAACATGCCTGTGCTGGTATCTTACTACTTTTTAAGGAAATTTCTCTGAATGGATAGAGCTGTCCTAAAAGGGGTATGTCATCTATTGCAGTCTTCCAGGCAGGACTCTGGCAGGTTGTCTCTGCACTGTTTGCAACCACCTCCTGGAAGGCAACCTCCATGTACTTGGCAGGTGTTTCTAGATATGCAGGAGAATAGAAATGACCTGCGCCCTCTTTTAAGGTGAAAATATTTGAAAATTACTTCCTCGAAGAGCAATCCCTCCCACCTTCCATGAAGCACATTATGTTTAAGGCAACAGGATTGCTGTGAGAAGTGTAAACACCATTTACATTAACTAATTTACCCCTCCTCCTTGGTATCCTTATAAAAATATATGCTTATAAAAACATATTATTAATTTCATTTTTTCTTCTAAGCTGACAGGTAGATGCTTTCTTATTCCTTTTCACTTCACCATTCTATTAAGTGTAAACAAATTTCCTCCCCTTCCTTACAACCCCAGTTTTTTCATCAAGCCCAAGAGCTCTTTTTAGCTCATTTTATAGAACATCCCCATAAAGACCTCATGCTACAGAAGGTTCCGTCTTGAAAGAAGTCAATGTCACTCTTTAATCAATTGCAAAGATCACTGCTAAGTCCCCTAAGACTTGATTCTCTTGTCCCTACAATTGCTTGGACTAAATATTCTGCTTCCACAATACTGCTAGCTCTTACTGCCTCAAGGAGTGAGGGAGACAGGAGCAAAAAATCAAACTAATGTCTCTGATGTGTCAGTGCACAGCATACTGCCATTAGGACATCAAGCCAGCATGATTTATTAGCAATTTTAATTAATTTTATGAGTCATTTCCTAAGGGCTCAATTCTGTAATCTTATTACTATGAGCCTAACATGCTATAGTAAGACTATGCTTTCTAATCTTTCTTTTGTTGTTAAATACAATCTCTGCTTTCATTAGGAAACTCTTGAGATGAAGCAGTTTGCTCTTTTGCATGGTGAAATTTTTCTGTGTATGTTCATTGGAAATTATGACGAGAAATTATGTACTACAGTATGTTAGTTCTTAACACAGAATTCATCACCTACTTTTCTCCTTTATTCATTTAGTATAAAATCATGCTAGAAGTGATTGAAGTCCATATTTTAATATAAAGAAGCCACATCTCTACAATTTTATGTATGAAATAATCTCACCCCCATTTTAATTTATATACATAGAACCAAATCTTAATCCCATTTAATTCAGTGAAATCTGAAATATTTTTTATCTATTATAAGCAAAAAACCTGTGCTCATGAAGATATGTATAGATTGTGAACAGCAGAATAGTGTGCTTTTACTGTTTGCTTTTTAGCCTCAGCTTTAAATAAGAAAAAAAATTAGTAGCTGATTTTCTACAAGCTAAGTACTTTTTGATTATTCGTATTATTTCCCTAGGATTTACACAGTTTTGCAATGATATAGATTAAGTTATATTTATCACACCTGGCTGTCCATGAGCAGTGTTTAATTGCTGTAAATTTACATTACTCTGAAGGGTCGCTGATCTGACAAAATCATTAAAATTTAATTTTTGAGTTACCAGGGTATTTTACATGTTGTATTTTTTTAAAAAGGCTTTTTTTAAAAAAATCACAAATGTGTGCTATCACTACTTTGATATGATACAAGTATTCTAATTATTGCCTAGATATTTTATATCTGTTACTTAAAATTTTAATTCCCACAGCATTGTCAAGTACAAGTGTCATGTCTGTTACAGAAATGGAATTTCAGAGAATGAAATTTACATAGGGGCAATAAACATAGTTTTTACACAGAAGACCGGGGAAAGAGAATCAAGACTTAGAGCACTTAAGAAAGCAGGTATGTTTCTTACTCATGAGACAACACAGAGGTATATGCTTTTTTAGTGGTCCAGGACATTTGGAAAGAGATATAAAATTGCTATATAATGATCAGTAACATTCCTGTGCCCTCCAAAGTGCCCTAGAGATAAAGCATAAGTAAGAGTGAAGAAAGATAGTTTGTGGGCCCCATAAACTTTAAGTCAGTTATATTATGAGATAAAAGGAAATTCACTTGTCATGTATGTCTTTGAATCTTTCTGACTCTGTTTATCACTTACAATTTTTCCAATATATTTTTGTTCCTATATACAGGGCAAATAGTTGACCATAAACCAGAAATCATGCAAGACTGAAATATGTAAAATTTCAGTGGAAAAATACAGCGAGTTAGGACATCGTGTTTTAATGTGTCAAAATTCTATCAAGCTTAGTGTCTGTGATCCAGTTTAAAAATTATGGAAGAGTTTGTTTTGTTTGGTTTGGTTTTGTTATTAACAGTGCTACTACAATTAACATTGACTGATATTTTAAAGGGACTGATTCTCCCATATGCAAAAGCCATACTTATACCTTCCTCTCCTTCATACATGTGTTTAGATTATTCACAATGTGCATAGAACTGAAGTGCAGTGCTTTTGTCAATGTCAGAGCTGTATTCAGCATGCTAAGGTAATAACAGTATTTGGATAATGTAAAAATTGTGTAAGGGTTCTAGCACTACAAGTTGAAGAAAGCTTTAAAGAAGAATGTTTTAATCCATCTCATGATTATAAGGAAGGTGACATCTAACCTGTTTCTGTTCTGATAGTGATAAAGTTGCAAAGCACAGAGATGAACAGTAATGACATTTTTCACACTGCCTCTTTGCATCAACAGAAAATGGCCTTATTAAACTGAAAGACAATTGCATTAAAAGCCTGTGGTATTGATTTGCAACATGGGTAACTTTAGCAGTCACCAGTGTAACGTTCTTATTCTTTTAAAATTCTGACACCATCAAGTAGCTCAAAACAAAGAAGTGAGCTCCTTCTGGCACAGGTGAAAGGATTGACTACCCTTCCCCTCCTCCCCAAAATCACAACACAAAAAAGGAAAATGACAGAAGTCCTGAAGAAGAGCCCTGAAGGAGTCTCCAAGTTCTGAAGGAGAGAGCAGTGAGGCCAAGAGCAAAAATACATGTAAATTAAACACTAAAATTGTATCATGTTTCACTCAGAAAAGCAAGGAATACTGGTTCACTTGAAACTGTTGATCTGGACAGATGTAGATGAAGGTAGTATACAGCTTAGAGAGTGTAATCAAATTTCTTCCTAAACTACTTCCCCACTAGTAACACAAACTCCAATTTGTTTTCTGAGGGGACTCCCTACTGCTTGCAAATAGTTCTTCTCACATTTCTAGTTTCTAGCGCCCACAACACTTTTTTCTAATGTACATGTTTTCTATGGTTTAAACTGTGAGATTGCAACAAATAAAACATATGAGACTGATTACCAATGAGTTCACCATAATGAAAAGGAAAGATTTTTAAAATAGCTGTTATGTCAATTGCAAGAGACTTAATGGCTAAGATTTTGTATGTGACCCTATACCTCCCAAATGACCTCTGAAAGCCAGCTTCTATTGTGTTCTGTGGAACTCTGAAACATAGTACAGTGTGTCCAGATTTCTGTGGAAACAAGTAACTGTACCTTGTTCTTTAGTGTAGGTTTGACTCTCTAACTGACATTATAGATGAAAAACTCCATAGAAGTGAATAGAGTCACACTGATACACAAGTGCTGTAAACGGAAGAAAAACTGGGCCATGTTTTGTATTTTGCATAGTGATCTGACATTTGAGAGTTGCTATTTCTCATTGAAATGCCTTCAGAAAAGGAATTTCCTTGGTGGTTTTCATTACCACGATAAAGAGCAGAGCTGATCTGCAGGGCAATGAAGTGCGGTTAAGGAGAACTGTAAACAAGTGGAGAGAGGTCAGTTTTCTGGACTCCAGGGAGAGCACACTGCAAAGAGACCCTCTAAAAACACCGTGGAAAATATACTTCCTCCTCTGTAAAGGGAATTTTATTTGAAGAAAGAAACAGTTATTGATTATTTATTCCCTTGATATATAAAAGTTAAAAAAACATTAGCAACACTCTCTCTTATGGGAAAAAATTGAGATCTGTTCTTTTCCAGAAAAAGCATGCTGAGCATTTTTGTATCTTCAGTGATAATAATACTTCCATATCATTATATATAAATTAGCTGAGAATGTTTTAACAAACCTTGAAAAAAAATTAAGCCTGTCCTCCTCAGTGATTTTGAGTACTGTTCTGTTTTTGAAGGGAAGGGAACAGCTGTTTCTGGGAAATGGCTGTCTGAGTTCAATTAACGACTATATAACCAGCAAGAGTTTACTTCATTAACTAGCACTAACATTTCCCACGCCTTCAATTAACACTGGTTTTACTTAATCTAATATTAGTTAAGACACGATACGATCAGAAAACATCATTGCCAGCCAAGTGTTCCTCAAACACAACTGATTTATCTCTTTGGCACCTCATTAAAATGCAAACTATATTGAAATTGATTTTCAGCACTTTCAGGCAGGAATGTTTGTAATAATGTTAATTTGCAAATTTCCTCTTTTTTATATATATTCTGTATGCCGTGGTTGCCATGTTCAGCCTGAGGCTATTTGTATTGTGCAGACAGAAAATGAACAGCGAACATTTATTTCTCATATCTTTCTGAGGAACCTGAGGCGCATGAAGATATTTGTGCTGTAACAGGCATAGTCAATCTCCTTCACTCCCTTTAGTCACTATATATCAACAGCAAACTCCCAGCTAGTCTTGCTGCAGCAATTAACCTGCCAGGGCTTTCTGCTGTCAGACTCAGTAATAATAAACTCCCCCCAGTGAGAGATAGAGCCATAGATCCTCGCCCTGCAACTTCCACAGTGCCTGAATTATTCAGAATCAGCATGATTAAAGAGATGACATGGTATTAGTTAAAAAGACATACTTTTTTTCTTCCTGACTGAGGTTTAAACCTATTAAGGAATAACAGTGGAAGAAAATGGGTCTTCACCATCCGTCCACAGGTCTTAGAAAAGGGATTCTAGAATAGTTGTTTAGAATGCCTATCATTTTGAAAGTTAAAGGATAAAAATGTAAATAGCAAAACGGTTGGCATAGTTAAATCATAAAGCATCTGTAAATCCAAGAACCAAATAAATCAAAGTAAAAAATCATTCAGGACACAGAAACAAAGGTTTTAATTGGGAAAAGATTAGTAATGTTGAAATTTTTAATCAGTTATTGCATAGGACATTTTAAGATGTGTACTCTGACAGATATATTGAGAAACATAAAGGGTCTCCCTTACTTATAATTTTCCCTTTTTTTAAAAAAAAAAAAAAGCAAAAAAAGCAGCATTATTATAAATGCTGTAATATACTGCAAACAAATCAATTGTTTACATTCCCCAGTACTGAGGCAGCTGTGTAATGTTATACATGCATAGCAAGTGAGTTTACTGAAACAAAGTCATGGAAAAATGAACTTAGCTCACACACTTCTAGTCCCATTAAAATCATAATTCATTTGCCAATCTCAGTTTACTCAGCCACCCGGTAACACATTCTTAACTAAATGCTCCTAGTGATTCCCAGGGGAATGATCTCTCTAAAATGCAGGACTGGGCCTGCATGTTAGAAGTGATGTTAGATGCAGTCAAATTAATATCCTATGACCACTAGAGCTGTGTAAAGTTATAATCTTTGTCATGGTCATCTAAATTAAATGGAATTAATCTGTTGATAGAGAAGAATAAAGAGAAATAAGAACCATTTTTTTGTTTATTCAGACCTTCAGTACATGTTTGAATGCATAAGCATGCATTCCACACCAATGCATTTTTCTTATCATTAGACCAGGTAAACAGCTAATGAGTGCAGGTGGACAAGCCACATACAGACGAAACTGGCATCTGCCCTGCAGTATGCTGGTCAAAGGGAATATAACTTTGTAAATCAAAGCAATGGTTGAGCTAGTTTGAGGTAAAATAAACTTCTTGAAATTCAGTGTAGGAGGAAGTATCCATTTACCATTCTTCAAAATAGTTGGTGAATCACTTTTACATATCTAAACAAATGAATTGCCGTCTGTCATAGAAAAGGGGATGAATTTCGCAGTACAGCACTCTGTACTGTGTTGATTGTACAAAGTGATGTTCCAAATTCGGTGTTCTGTCTTTGCATCATATGTGATCATTCATGGATCTCATCTGAATCAGCCTTTTAAAGCATAGAAATATACATAAAGAATCGAGAATTCAAACAGAGTTAAAAGTTGTGGTTTGGGCTTACAAAGGGAGAAATTAGAGCAAGTATCATGGATTCTATGTAACAACTTCAAATCCAAAATGTAGTATTACCAACCTGTTCTAAATTTTCCATTGTACTAAACATTTGGGATTGCATTCTTTCACATTTAACTTAGCCAGAACTGAAAAGGAGGTCTCAAACTCTTAACTCCTGTACACCTCATATTACCACTGAAAATATTCATAGTGCTTTTTATGATGAACAATTTGGGTTTCTCTGTTTCGCTACACTGACCTATACAGTAGCTTTGATGTTTTACTTTTCATGGAGTTGAGACATTAAAGACATCATCAAGACTTCATGTGTTCACGGGCTCAAGGCCTTTGATGTATTGCTTTTCAAGAAACTAATCATCACCAAACTTTCAAAACTGAACACTGAAAGCTAGACCATGAAATAATGAAAGCATTAGTATTAAAAAACTATTTAAAAAAAAAACAACAAACTATGACCATATTTTAGATGACCAGATGACAATTATTTAGAAATTATGTTTATCTTTGCTTTAATAGATTTTTTCATGAACTTTGTTTCTCAGTTAGTTGTGAAGAGAAGGGCAAAGACTTTCACATTATTACACCTTAAATTTATATTTAGGTATCTAAACAAATCGCCGAGTTGTCAGATGTTCTGCTCTTGCCACTGGTCCCAGTGAAATCACTTAACGTTACTGTAATGTGCAGTATGTCTGAAAATCAGGCTATGTATAAGTGCCAAGTATAGAATGTAGGATATTATCCTCACTACTCAGAATGCATACTGGGTAAGAGCCAGTAGTCTTCTCTTATGCTGAGCAGTAATATGTTTGTCATTTTTGAAGGGTCTACTACAAACGTTACTGTGATACTCCATATGAGTAAAGATGGCAGCACCCAACACCTTTGTCTTTCTGCATTGTCTGGCCTTACTGCTGCCCTTTAAAAATATCATCTGTCCATGTTTTCCTTCAACAGTTTCTATTTTTAGCATTGTTTGGTTTGCAGACAACCAAAACCAGAATTTATGAGGGGACTATAATTCTCAAGCTTTTCCCACTGTGATAAGTGATAATCATAATCTAGAACAATTTGTTTTGTTCATGTTAATATGACATGCATCAATAACACATTACAATAAAATGTCTGTAAAAATATTTAATAGATGTTAAAAAAAAAAATTAATGCATACTTTCAAGACCATGCTTAAGCAAATGCCACTTTGTTAATCCTCTAAATTTTGTCTGTATTCATTAGACAGAGACAGGAATTTTAAAGAGCACAGTTCTTCCTACCTGAGTAAAGCATGTTTCTAGGACATCACATACCTGTCACATACCTTTGCTTTCCTGTTGCCTATAGAGGGTACGTAGGCTACTAGCACAGACTAGATATTTAAGTTTAAAAGGCAAAATCTTGCCTTATGCAACATAAGAGCAAATATTTTCTGTGACTTTCAAGTTTGCCCAGCTTTGAGAAAGAGGTTAGAGTAGATGACTTCCAGAGGTCCTGTCACACTTAGTTGTTTCTATCATTCTAATTTTTTTGTTTCCAAGTCACTTGGGTTGCATTAACAATCTTAACTAGGCTTAACATTGCATAAGTCAGTGATATGAATTACATCAATAAAATTTACTCTTCGTTTGTGGCAAAGTGGATCCTCTCACCCTGCCTTCTACAGTAATGATTTTGCTAAAGGCTTTTTTGCATGGGTTTGGTGAAACTACTTTTGAATTTATTTTTTTAATTACTAGGTTGGTTTCCCTTGTATTATACACATATGCTTTAAGCTTTTCTGGCTCTCCATAAATTCAATGTTTTTTGCTTTCTTGTCTTTTTCTATTTCAGAGATCTAGTCATGATCCAATTAAATAGTAGCTTGAGTGTATTTCACCCAACAATGAAAGCCAAAGGGCATTCAAATATGCAGTTGGGACATAGTAAAAAAATATATATGAGGTTTTCAACAAATTTTAAAATATTAGTAATTCTTTATTCAGCAGTATAATAAATGCATATAGCTACAAAAATACACCATTCTTAACTCCCACACCTTAGAATCCCTATTACTGTGAAGGATCTTATGCCCCCAAAGGATTTGCTGCTTCTCCTGCAAATCATGGTATCTTAAGGTCCTAAACCACAAAATTGTCCTTCCAACATGGCTGGTTTTCTTAGACTGTTAAGATTCTGCAGCTTACTAGCCCTCTCTGATCCTGAGAACCTTGTCTTTGGTCCTCTTTTCCTGCACAAAAAATTTCTTGCTACCTCTTTGAGCCTTCCTCGGATTATATTCTCTTCTACCAATCTTCTACTTATTTTTTTCGTTCTAGTTGTGAAGTTTTTGCCTTCTCCAAATTCCAGAACTGCCTAATTCCAGAACCATTCCAGATCTGAAGAGAAAACCAATTCTCCATAGTACAACTTCTATTTATTAAAAAATAGAAGTGTTAACAATAACAATCTCTTTCCTCTGCAGTTTTCTCTGTGGCTGTGCTAGCCGCCTTGTGTACAAAAGCATGCAAACTGTGTAGTGCCTTCTCTGACACAAGAGGTTTTTTCATTTCATGGTAAAAATTTTATAATAGCAACCAGATCTCATAAACTTAGAGAGATACCCAAATCTTCATACTACTCACTGATGAAAAAAATAGTCATGTAAGATACATGGTAAATATTATCATGTACCATGCAGAATTTTAGTATTCTTATGCCATTAAAACTGTGTAGAAAAATAAATAGTTTTCTTCTAACAGATCCACAACTTTCAGCCAGTTTAAATTCCTCAGTGTACCAGGTAGGCTGACAAACCCAGAATGCTCCCACTCTGGAAGAGATTGATTTTGACTTCCTGTGAAAAATTTGTTTTCCATAAAGGAGGTGTCGAAGTATATCTGGAGCTATCTGGCTGGTGCTGTGTGACAGAGAAATGCTTCATTTCATTCTGTGATGCAGATTAGATTTTGAGAATTTTCATCTAGCCAAGCTGCAAGTTGGATTCTTGTCTCTCCCCAACTAATAAAATATGCAAAGTTGTTTTGGACCTACTAACGTGTTCCCTTTGGAAATGCAGAACAGTGGCTGCCCTACATTATGATATGATTAAGCTTTTCCTGGAAAAGGTACCTTGAAATTAGCAGTCAAAATTGATGTTTGGTATTACTCTGCTGAAGAGGGACAGACAACAATATTTCTTGAACTGGGGTCTGAGGAAATAAAATGCACTGCTTTTCCGTAAACAAAGTTATGTATTGTTTCTTGGCCATAGCTGAAATGAAATGAAATGAACAGTTATGGCTTTTTTTTTTTTGACTGTGGGAAGATATTTTCTCTACTTTGAATTGTCTCAGCAGAAGGGAGATATAGATTATTTAATTCTAAATGCAATTAATAATGCTATTATTTTAAAGTATCAATGCTTTTTTATATTAAAATCACATTTTAGAGTTCTTCAATCCTTTTAACACATACTGTAAGCTTACTGACATAAATTTCAAAAACGTTGTTCTCTTAACTATTTTACAATTTCCCATTGTGTATATTGTTTGGTTTTTTTAAAGTACCTTTGAATTTATTTAGCAGATGCGGTCCTCACACTCCTTTCAGGCTTATTATCATCACACCTCTCTCTATTCAATATTATCAACACCATCCCACTTATCACAATCCCGCCTGAATCAAAGGCAACTTGTTTCTTGTTGGTGGAAGCTTTGAATGAATAATTCATCTGGAAGAGCCTTCTATGTTGTACATTTCCATAAGACAGAGCAATTCTCTTGTCAATCACAGTGGCTCTGTCAGTACTAAGTTCCATACAGTATGTGCTCCAACTGTACAGGGGATGACAAGCAGCTGAGATTACCAACTGTGTTAATCCTGGCCATCCTTTTAGCTTTTCTTTGACAGAACATTCAAATTCAAGTCTCACTCTAACACTGCATTGAGAAACCAGTGTCAAATTTTCCTCTCTGTTCTCACCAATACAGTTTGGTTGAAAGCTCTTACATATATTGCAACCAAACTGGTCACAAGCAACAGTTACTCATCTTCAGAGAGCTACATTTTCTTTTGGGTCCTGAACCCCCAGTTTTCTTATGCCTAGACAGATGGGATCTGAGCCTCAGACTGACTCAGTATGAAGCCAAAGCTCCAACTGCTAGTGTAGAAATCTTCGTATGTGGAGCCCTCTAGGCCTAAACATATCCCTTTGGACACAAGGTGCACTCAAGTGTAGTCCTTTGAAGGATGGACTCCTTGTCATTTCTCTGAAGATTAATCTACAGAAGACTAGATGTTACTAATTGGTCATGCAGTGTAATCAAAAGCATAAAGTAATTGGAAGAGAACCTATATGCTAAGGATCTTTCACTCTGAAACCAACACAAATGTAGGGAGAGATAAGATGTGGCACTTCAGAGATGGAGGAGATTAACATATTATTAGACTCTGAAAGTAGAGATTTTAAAAGTACATGTTTTCTTTTTTGTTTTAAAATCTTTTCATTTTATTTTTAAACCAGCTTTGACAATATGACAGGTGTATGGCTAATACAGCAAGGAAGATTTGAGTGACTGGCATTAACTAGGTATGACTCTCAGTTCCCATCCACTGCAGGATTTGTGCGTAAAAGGCTCTGTCTACATTAGCAAGTAGTGTAGTATTATAGCAGCAGTGCTCTGCAGCAAAGACCTAACATCCACACCATAAATGTTCTGCAGGGAATTGCTTCAGACTAGTTATAGTCTCATGCTGTGGAATGAACAGTTAATAGCACTTGGAGTATATTAACTGTATTCAGTAAAGTTACACAGTTCACATAGTCCGAGACTGACACAAAGTCAGTGGAAAGATTAGGAGATTTGTTTTAAAATGACACTCATGTTCTGAACTGAAATCCTAACGTACAACACAGAGCTACTAGTTCTGAGAATATGAACCTGAAAAGAAGATGCATTGTTAGAGGTAAAGAACAGATCTAAGACCTCTAAAGATTAACAAAGATGGAGAAACTGCCAACCCTTTTCTTTTTGGGGTTGTTTGGTTTTGGTTTTTTTCTGTTACTTATTAATTCATAGCCTAAAATCAATAGCTATGGAATTGTTGCTTACCTCTACAGGAGGTTACATGCCATCCTCTGGAAACAAATAAATCTTGCAAATAAAGAAATATATCATTGTGTATATACGTGCAATAATAATAATGACTAATTCCATTCCTCAGAGTAATTAAACTTCTAACATATATTCTTAACAATGAGATGTCTTTTAGATATAGTGGCAAAATGTGCTGCAAAAATTCCATTAAAAATGCTACTGTTGAATATGAACGTATTTAGTCTATCAATTAAAGATGGTTTTCCCCTTTAGAACAGAGATTAGAGACAGTTTATTGTAAGAACCTTTTCTGAGGTAGGGAGTAACAGTTTCTATACCTGGCCTGATATCTAGGAAAGGTGCCCTCCTAGATTTGTTGTTTGTAAACAGGAAGAGACTTGTGGGTCAAGTAGTGATAGGTGGCTGTCTTGGTCACAGCGACCATGAAGTAGAGTTTTAAATTTTTGGTGATAGGAGAAAAACTGCCAGCAAAACTTCAGTCCTGGATATGGGGAGAGCAGACTTCAGGCTGCTGAAGGAGCTACTTAATCAGGGTTCCTGGGAATCTGCTTTTGAAGATAGTAGGGTCCATGAATGCTGGTGACTTTAAAAGCTATCTCTTAAGAGCGCAGGAGCAGGCAACTCCAAAGTGTCAAAAGTCAAGCAAGCAGGGCAGAATGATACCTTGCCTGAGCAGGGATCTTCTTCTAGAAGTTAGGAGGAAAAGGAAAGTGTGTGAACATTAGGAGCAAGGACAGGTGAAACAGTAGGACTACAGAGATGCTGTAGGAAGAAAATTTGTGCAGCCAAAGCTCAATTAGAGTTCAAGCTGGCCAGCACTGTGAAGGACAACAAAAGTGGCATTTTCAACTACGTTAACAGCAAAAGGAGGATCAGAGATAACATCGGTCTGCCACTTGATGAGGTTGGCCACCTCACAAATAGAGATGTTGACAAAGCAGAGATGTTTAATGCCTTCACTCTGTCTTTAACACTAATGATGGGCCTCAGGACCTCCAGACCCTGTGTTGGAAGACTGTGACTGGGGAGATTATAAACTCCCAGCTGACTCTAAACTTGTTTGAGACTGCTGCTTCAGCTGGATGCACTGCAAAGTCTATGGGTCCCAATGGGACTCATCCCAGGGTACTGAAAGA
>VXBL01009005.1:1681132-1794026 GCA_013400195.1 Aramus guarauna | reverse complement strand
TCTATGATTCTATGATATTCCTATAAGGAGTTAAGAAAGGTAAAGGTGTATTTACAGCCATAGGAGCTTCATAGCTGCAACTCAGCAAGGAGCCAAAGGAGCAGATTTGTGTGATCACAGCTCTCTCTTCCATAGTGGCTGCCAAGTCAGCCCAGTTTATCAGAGAAGAGCATTTTCCTCTGAGGCCAGCCCACATACTAATTTTTACAACCTGCAGAAACTCCAGGTGACTGCAAGTTAATAATCGCAGCAGGTCGGCTGCTTCTCTCATCTAATAAATGCTTTGGGTGTTGAGCTGCTGTTTGCCTAATCTTGCATCAGTCCAGCTTCTGAATTATCTGCATTCGGCAACAGTCCTGGGAAATACAGGAAGGAGACGAAACGCCGAGTATTTGGAGATTTTGAGGAAAATGAAATCCATATGAGCAACACTGTGGGCTTCAGCTAGGAGATTTGAGCAGACACAAAACCTGTTCTTCTTAATGATATTCCTTTCTGTGTTGCTGCTTTAATTATTTTTTTCATCTCTGCTACCTTAATATACCTATTTTTCTACCTACATTATAAGATTATCATACTTCTCATGACATTAACTCAAATTCTTCAATAAAACTAAGTGTTATACTGTCTGCATCACAATTTCATTACTCTAAACTTTTTTTCCACCCACATCCTATTTTGCTGATTACTGTCTAGCATTATCCAAACACCGCAGTGCAAACAGCTTTGTGCTAATCTGCTTAAAATAGTGTAAGAATAATTCTGCGGACTATCAGAGGGTAGAAGTGTTCATTGTTATTTTTAATGAGGTTTTTCTTAGTTTTCTTCAGAACTTTCCAGTGACTACCCTTGATGAAACAGCAATCTATAAGGCACAGAATGCATCACCACAGATGTATTTAAAAACAAAAAAAAACAAAAACAAAAAAAAACCAACAAAACAAAAAACAACCCAGTTGCAAATATGCAGACTCCTTCATAACTCTGCTCCTTCCAAACTTCCTTCCTCCTTTTTGTTCCATTTTCCTCCCTTCCCACTTTCCTTACTTTCTTCTGTCCTTCCCTCCTTGTACATACAAATGTAAATGATTGGGGTAGATAAAACAGAAAAAAAAAAAAAAAAAAAAAAAAAATACCATTTGTAATGCTATCTAAAACGCAAGTGTTAGGAACTGGTTCTCCTTGCCTCTTATGTGGTCTCCTCCTTCCGTGCCAAGTCTGTGCAGTATCAGTCTGGCAATGTTTCAGGCTTCCTCTGCATTCACTTTGCACAGGGCAAGGCAAGATAAGAAAAACAAAATCCCAGATACATATTTTGTTACACAAGATTAAATCCATCTGAAATTAAAACTGCGATCTGACCACTCCTTTTGCCCTTTTTTCAAGTAATGAAAAGCCAGGACACATTTCTGAAAGGTTTACTATACACGGGGGAACTCTCAAAACCTCATTTTTCCAGCGTCCAGTATCTGGACTCTCACACCATGAAATTCTGATTGTTGGAAATATGCCATGATTGTTGTTAAGTGATTCGGGAAGATTACCTAAAGAGTACAGCAGAAACGATTGTGAAGGAGCAGGTATTATTGACAGGAGAACTTACATGGAGAATCCAGACAGACTCCACCTGTGCCTCTTGGCACCGGTGATTAACACCACACCGCTAATCACAAGGCCATATTCAATTTCGGATACTTGTTGGCCTTAAACTGTCATAGAGAAATCCTTTTTATAGCCCTCATACAAGAATAATTATTATAGCAAAATATAGCAACACTCATACTTATTTCCTAAATAAATCAAATGCCTCAGAAATCTCTTTATTTAAGAAGAGATGGGAAGGAAAAGAAAGCAAACCTGCCATCCCACCCTCTTTGATTTTTCTGGGGAAAAAAAAGTGTAAAAAGAATTTCCCATCAACATAGCTCAATAGCATTTTATATCCCAGTTTAGTAGCTGCCTATATAAAAATCAGGCTGGCATGCCTGTATCAGCGAATGCATTTGTGCTGAAAGAAGAAAATTCAGAAGAACAAGCCCTGTTCAGCATCTGTTATGACTAATGCTTTCAATTCCCATCAACTTCGAAGAAAGAACGAACCAAAATGAGAACAAGTCTGGGGTCTGTTCTAGGCTGCGGCATTTACACAGGCACATGCATGGCTTTTGCCAAAAGATCTCTTACCACGCTAACGTAGCGGGCTGGGAAGGCAACTTGTACAAACTGCCGTTAAGAGCAAGGTGATGCCTATGAAGCGTATTGAGTATTTTACACACCCTGCGAAAGGGTCCCTCTGACCGAGTACAGCAGTGACAGCTGTTAATCGGCTGCCTCCCTGCCCAAGGTACCAGCACGCTCCCCGGCTCACAGGCGCGAGAAGCTCGTTCCCAGCATTAAACTGACGTCATGTTGGCCAGGTGGGTTCAGTGATTATGATGAATCAGCCGCACAGAGGGGGCTGTTTTTCTGGCTGGATGACATGAGAAAGCCAGTCATCATCCCCTTTGTGTTGAGATGGCTCAATAAGTAGGATGGTCCAGGATGCAGATGGAGTTTATTCCCCTCCAGGAGGAGAGAATACAAAAGCATGAGGGAGGGAATAGTTCCTCCTTGTCAGCCTAGATGCCCAGAGAATGAGCTGATGTAAAGTCATTTTCCTCCTGTCTGAATTGTGCCCAAGGAAAGGGCATAATTATTGTGCTTAGAAAAAGATATCACACTCTTCACTGACAGATGTTCCTGTGCTGAGCTGTGCCTTGCTTTGAGGCTTCTTCCTCTAAATCTTCCTGTCTTCCAGCTCCATCAAAGTACTACTCACTGTTAAATGCCGTTAGCCACATGAACTCCTAGTTTTTTGAGCATCTCACTCTGTACCTATACAAGTCAATGAAGCACATAACTAGGTTGTGAAAGGATGTGGACCTGCTATGTATGACATTATTCCTGCTGGGGTACTTCATTGGCTATAACATACAGTTTTCACATGGGTTGCATAATATTTTTAATATGTACTCTTGCAGATACTCGATTGACAGGAGCAGTGATCCAGGGCGGTTCTTTTATGTCGACATTACATCAGGAGCACTGATGACTGCGAGACCTCTTGACCGGGAGGATGTTTCTTGGCACAACATCACTGTGCTGGCCGTGGAGCTGAGTAAGGAGAATGCAGACTGTACATAGATTACAGAGATACAATTGAGAAAGCAGGCTGAGAGACCTGAATTCAGCAATTCACATGTTCTTGTGCACTGACTGGGAAGCTGCATTAACTGAATTACCCTTCTGACATCAACAAGCGAATACTGCATTTTATTTATTTTTTATGCTCCTTTTCACAGGGTGGTGGGAGGAGTAGAAGCTGGCAGTTAAATGCAGAGTGCTACTTTTTCAATTCATTAGTATTCAAGGGATTTATTTAAAACTCTTCCTGATGTGTTTCTGCAAGAGCTCTATCTCTCCAGAAGCGCTGGGCAGCTAAAGCAGCTGCTGCAAAGGCTGCACAGCTGCCGGAGCTGCCAGTCCTACCTGGAAGGATTGAGTGGTGCAGGGACTAGTAGGCAGCAATGATCCTACACTGCTAGGTCACCAGTTGAAATCTGCTCTGGTTCAGCAGCAAGTAAATGTCATCACCATCTGCTTACTGTATAAATAATTTGGTCCAGAGTGTTTTGGGATCTTCTTGTATGCTGAACTCATTATGCTTTTGGGTTTTACAATGAGCTAAAATTCAGCTCAGGATTCATCCATGCCAGGTATTTACCGAGGCTATCAGAAGAAGGAGATGCTGATCATTTCATAGTGTCAATATGAAAAATTTTGCTGAGTTTGAAATACTAACAGATGTGAGCTTCATAAAGAAGCTTGGGATATATAAGCAAATAAAATAGAAGGTTCTCCCAGTCTTCACCTGAAATCTCTTGTCCACATAGCTTTTGCTCGTGATCTCAGTTCATCTGCTGAGGGGCAGCAGCTTTTCAGAAGTTTGCTGCCAATGGCTGAGTCATTCCTCATGTCTGAGAGAGCTCCCTGCACATCCAGGCTGTATCACAGATATGGGGCAGTTCAAAAGGAAAAGTTTCAAGAAGCTTGCCCAAAATGCTATCAGCGAACTTGGAGTTAGCAGAGGGAATATTTCACAAGAGTCAGGGGTGACTCTGCCACGTATTTGCAGGCACAAGGTATTTCCAGTCCACGATGTCCTTCTGTCCCCTTTTTAGTAGTGAGAGGGGTTGGTGACATGATAGGATCTCACCCCCCTCTATTATGATGCTAGTTTTATTTTCAGCCACCCATGGCCATTGCAATTCCATGTAAATCCATATACACACACGAGCCTGTAAAAGCTGCCCCTGTAGCAGCCCTCGAGGGTGAGAGCAATATGGAGGCATGTCTTCCTTTGACTCATCCTCCATCAATCCTGTCAGTTTTGCTCTGTACATGTGCAGCACGATATTTTAATTTAGTGAATAGATTCAAAAAAATGTCATAGTTGTGCGCTCCTGAATAAAGCTCCTAGTTTCAAAAGTTAGATCAATATTACAATATTACTAAGAGAGTAAATGCAGACATTCATTTGCCGCAATGACAGGTGTGTTAGCAAGATATGTATGGATATGTGGGAAGCTGAAGGATTAAATTATAAATTAGGGAGAAACAATATAGTTTAAGAGTATTATCTCAATGATACAATGTGACACATATTATGGATACAGTACATTGAACCTTTAAGAAAATTTCGGAGTGTAAGAAAATTCTCTATTGTTTATATGAACATATCATTTCTTGCTATAAAGGGAGATATATTTGGAGATAAATCCACAAAGTGGTATGGCTAAAAAGAAGATGAGAATACTAATTTTTAAGAATTTTCTGGATTTTTGCACCTTTTCTGACCTTTTAATAATATTTTTTGTTTTCTGTCTGCTTAGAATTTCATTTTATCATTAAATAAGGGAAAAAAGATGTTTCAAGGCAGAAAAACACAGTAAGAAAAAAAATATTATGTGGCCACTTAGTTTGGAAATTGTGAAGATATGTGAAATGATGTATGGATTTACTGGCAAAGAAAGCTAATGAACCAGTGGGACAGAAATATCACAAATGATGTCATGCAGAATGTAAAATTTTCATCGCAATTTTAAGCTTCAGTGAAAGCTTTTCTGTACAATTTCATGTGTTATTAAATTTTAAAACCCCCCTGTACAAAGTATCAAAGAGTTGACACTATTTTTGAGTTCAAGGAACATAAATTCTGAGCAAACACATATCTGAACTGCAGAATTACCACTTAAAACAAGCTCTAAATAACAAGCCTATCCTTAAAAAGAGTCCCTTCCTAATTCATGCCACCAGTACCAAGGCTCAACAAACAGTACTGCACAGTGAAACGGCAATAAAAAAAAAAAAAATGGGTCATTGTCTAAAACTTTTGTTATAGAAACAGTCCCATTGGACTGAACGAGGTTGAAGTCTTTCACGGAATTTGTTTGAAAAAGATGTAATTAGATGGGAAGCCAGGACAAACAGAGAGCAGCATTTGCAACTTCACTCCGAGTCACACAACCCACCAGCCACCGCAGTTCCCGATGGGAAAATGTCATTTAACGCGAGTCAGTAGTGAAAAAGCTGCTTTATCTCTTGAGCAGAGTGAGGAGCAGCCCCTTACCCTTCCTGTACGTTGCCTTTCCTTACGTTGTGCCTCCTCCTTCCAGACAACCCTTCACAGGTGGGCAGCGTCTCCGTGACGGTGAAAGTCCTGGACGTGAACGACAATGCGCCGGAGTTTGCAAGGTTTTATGAAGCTTTTGTTTGTGAAAACGCCAAAGCGGGGCAGGTGAGAAACGCCGGTAACGCCAGGGGTTGGGGAGGGGATGCTGTCCTACATGGAGACAGCATGCCAGAAGGGGTGAGCATTGGAAAGAGGGCTCAGCTAACCACACGTTTCATCTGAACGCTCGTCAGTCCGTGCCACTTTCCAAAGGCAAGCACATCACACCAGGATTAGCACCGTATGTAGCACATCTTTTTCCTCCCGCAGTAGCTTCCAGGCTCACTGCACAACACACTTCATGGCAGAAATAAAGCCTTCCCTTGGGCAGGCGCCAGCAGGCAAACACCCGGTGTGTCCTGTAGCAGCAACAAAGAGAGGAGAAGTGTCACGAGAAGTGCCACAGCGTCAGCCCGGCCCTCGTGTGACAGACAAGGCTTGCTGTTAAAAGACCCCGTTTATAAGAGCCTTGAGCACCCCTGGACTTAGGGGAGCTGGACATAACATACTACATCAGCTTCAAAGGGGCGTCAAACTGAATCTGTTCTGCTGTGAACTGGAGATGACAGAGAGTCATGGACAACACGGGACTTCCTGCTCCACACAGTATAAACCAGCACCTCCAAGCAAGCGGCGAAGCCTCTTTGCTCCTCTCCTTTCCAAAACCCCATCAGAGCCCTTGAACAAGGTCTGCCTGTGTCACAGATGGACGTGCGCTCTCCCTCGCTGGAGCCAGCGCAAGCTCTACTGCTGATTGCTTGCGGGGAGGTGACCTGGTGGGGACTTGTGTCTCCTAATGCGAAGCTGACTAGCATAGTTTAAACACATAGACGCACCACTTATGATTTGTGAAGGAAAAATTGTGCTAGTAATATCACTGTGTGTTCCTTGACACTTCTCCCAGCTTGCTGTGAAGCAGAATGAAATAGCTACTCACTGCTGGGACAACTGTCCTCACAACTACTATATATGGGATAATTTCATCTCACTAACTTACAGATGTCCTTAATAACACAGGGAAGAGAAATCCTTGCCTAGCCTTTTTCCTGGTTTTGAAGGGTGTCCTAAATAATAAGCTTTCTGAGAAATGCACGCTAATTTGGACTGCTTCCTTCAGTGGAGAAAGCCAAATTCTGTTGCTGCATTTTGAAAAGTTCTGAAATCAGTTTTAAGGTGGTTAATAAGACTTTGTGGCTCTGTCATTTCCCTTTGAATCCAAAATAACTTTTGAATGCAAAAATCCAGGTGAAGATTTATTCCTTGTCTAAAAAGATGTCAGAATGTTTATTCAGACAGAGCCATAGCTCACTGTGCTTCAAGCTGTTAGACCTACTTTACTAAGTGTCTATAGGTGAGGTGACAAATCTCTTTCTGGATTTAGCATTGGTTTAGTTTCTTTCCATGGTGTTATTTATTGCATATACAGAGTGTCTGCATGGTTGCCTTTTCTCTCTTTCTTTTCCATTGACATCTTGGGAAGAATTTAATTGATTTAAAATTAAGAGAGTGATAAAATAATCAACATTAGGTCCTTTCCTACCTGCAAAATGAAGCTGGAAATAAGTATGACCTTTCTTACAAGCTCTCTAATGCACAATGAATCTTCTGAACACCCTGGGCCCTCAAAAGAAAAAAGAAACGTGCAACAGAAGATAGGGATGCATGAGAGAAAAGTGTCTGTTACTCAAAGCACACTGACTATCTCCTCCTTTGTTTAAAAGTGATTTGCACGATCGTAGCTAAATAAATGAAGCCTGCAAGGTTTCGAGTCTCTTCTTGATTTATCTATTTTACCCCTGCAAGACAGTTTTATTAAAATGCTCCAGTTGCTTATATTTATATATATAAAAACTATACATGTTATCTGTTGGTTTATTTATATATATTTTGCTTCTTAAATACTTCCCCTTTGTTCTCATATTCTGTAGCTGATCCAGACAGTGAGCGCCATCGACAGGGATGACCCACAGGAGGGTCAGCACTTCTACTACAGCCTGGCTCCGGAGGCAGCCAACAACCCCAACTTTACTCTAAGGGACAATCAAGGTAATCAGAGTGGACACAGACAGTTAGCTACTCTAATTTCTAATGCCTGAGCTGGACTTGAGAGGCTGTGACTTACAGTGTGTGATAAGACTGCCATTTCAAATAATACCAAGTGACACCTGCTCCTTAAAGGCAGTGATAAAATGCCATATTACTTAATACACTTGAAGGTTATATGATATTTTCTTCTCTATAAATATTCTCTAGCAATAGGCCCCTTTTTCTTCTTCGAGGAAATGTGCCAGTGTTTTGTGCAAATTCAGGTCTTGTGGTCAGGCTGCAGGCATCTTGGATTACCGGAGTGGAAATTGCATTCGTTCAAAAGGAGATGCTTAAAGGTAGGATAGCAACTGGAACTAGGAGACAAATCTGAAGGGAATTACATTGCTCTTTTTTTGTACTCTTCATGTTTTCTCCCAGGCACAGAAAGGGAAGGTTCTTGTACTGTTCCAGTCTTTTCCCCCAAGCACTTTTTTTTCTTCCTCCTTGCACATCCTCATTTCCCTTGGAAAGGGAGGGAGGTAGGGAGGAAATGGAGAGCCTTAAGGGGGGTAACTTGACATACAGCTAAAAGTCTGCGTAAGATGCGCCAAGTAGAAACTGAAACACCAGTGGGAACACTCATGGCGAAGAGCTGGCATTTGAGTATCCTAACCAGTGGAATTTGTTTCTTTTGGGGAAGCTTTGCTGGGTTTGGAGCCTGCAGGAAATCCCTGCCATGGCAAGCCTTCACATGACTGATACTGATAGAGGATCTCCACTGGCAGACAATGGTGCTGAGGTCAGATCCAACCAGCCTTCATCAGAAAAGAGGGACGACCTTGAGCGACCTGGTGCAGAGCTTTGAAACTCATTATGCGGGGGCTGGATTTCAGCAGAAGTTTGGTGTGCAAAGTACCACAAATCAGCAAGCAATTCCCAAATGAATGGGGAGAAAGGCTGGCCACCTGCAGCCTCCGTGGCCAGTATCCAAGCAGAGTGTCTGCCCCTGCTCCCTTGTGATACCTACTTGTCACGCTCACTTCCATAAGCTCCTATCTGTGTCTCTGCGGGCATATGAAAGAGCAACATAGAGGCTAATAAAGAAGCCCCTGCCTTCATTAACCAAACATGTCTTAAAACAAGCTACTTACAGAGTCTGGAGCTCTCCTTCACAGCATGGTAATGCTTTTTCATCCCAAAAGCAATTTTTTGCTATAGCGTCCCTGAAGCCTCCCCACAGAATTGCTTGCATTCTTATCCCCCTTTTTCTCCCATTGTTTTCTTCTTTTTTTATTTTTGAATACATATTGCCAAAATAAGTGAACAAATAAAACACAACTATTGCTAAAACATTTGGAAAACTAGGCTCATTTCATCCTCAAGGCATTGTTCTAAAAAAAGAAGCTCACAAAATTCCCAGCATCAGATGCACTTTTTCTGTCTAAGGCCATACTTGCGATAATTTATAGTGACAGCAGTGACTGAATGGCTGTGCCTCCCGCTCCCTGTAAAATACCAGTTTTCCAGAGATATATATCACAAGAAGCTTAGAGTACTGTTGGTTACAAATTTGAAATAAAAATGTTACGTATCAAACCACTGACTATCTGAAATATACACATTAAGGATTAATTTACTGCCTCAGCAATTTGGAGTGCAGTAGTCATTTCAGTAACAATAATTTATATTTATATTTTCATCTAGGGACCACTAAGGACTATATAAATTATATGACTTAGTCACAGAGGGGGTAGCTATACTGTATGTGAGAGGGTGGCAAGACAAGAAGCAGAACCCACCTTGCTAGTCACAGCCTGTGCACGTAAACACGAGACAGCAACGCTTCCCAGGCTGTGGGAAGACGCTATTAAGATTAGCAATTGTGCTGATTACTTGGTTGTCCAATATAGCAGTAAGAGAAACTGCAAGACATGCAGCCTTCCTGGCAACAATTAAAACCTTGATTTATACTGAGCAACAGATAGATCACAGTTTGCATTCTGATGAGCTGTTTTACATATTTCTTTGGCCCTTGTCATTTTAGTCTCTGAGAACTTCTTCAGTCTATTCATTCTCCACATATCTCTGGCAGACAGAGAAATCCTATTGTTCTCCACTTTATAGACAAGGATTCGGGGCAAGAAGAAATTAAGCTACTTACATGCCTGGTTTCCTTTGAGTTCAGTAAAGTCAGTGGGAAATAGACACGTAAGTATCTGCAAAGATCTGGACCTAAATGACTTCCCAAGGCCATATAGGATATATATGATGAAGCAGGGAATTGAGCTAGGGTCTCCCATCTCTTTGGTTACTGACGTAGGGCACTGGCAAGCCATCTTCTCCTGCTTCTAAATCCAGGTGAGACTTTGCTGGGGAAAAATTGGCAGAAAAGGCTTGCTATAAGAATGGGAAGAACAATGAAATAAACTTACTGCATTTCCAGATTAAACCCCGAGCTGATCTTCTGTCAACCCCTAACTGCTGCCCTCTGTCTTTGGGTACCAGGAACTGATGAAGAGAGCAGCCGGTTTAATGGGTGCAGGCATCAGCGTCATACCACCGCCAGGCCTGTCATCGGAAGCCTCTGGCAGTCCTCTCCATTGCATTTAAGTTTGTCCTAGGAAAATTTTTAGCTATTTCTTCCTTCCCTAAAACTGCGGTCTACCTCACGTTTTGGCAGAGTGCAAAAGCAGTGAGCTGAAAATCCCCAAGAATAAATATGACTCTTTCCTCAAGCTGTTGGTGTCTGTAATACCTGTTTCCTTGTGCTCTTTCTCCCACTCCTAGTGAAATATTTCGTTATATTATTCCTAACTATTCATAATTATTACAATTAGTTTTTCAAAACTAACAGAAGTTCTGGTCTAACCATCCCCAGTTCTTGTACAAATGCATGCAGAAAGAAACCAAGCCCTTCTTGTGAGAACAGCAGTGGTTAGCTCTGATCTCAGGGTTTGGACCTACACAGTGGTTAATTCGTCACTTCCAATGGGGCAGAAAACCGCAGGAAGGAGACACTCCATGGCTTGGTCTCCCAACCACGTGCAGACACCACCCTGTATGTCTGCAGGAAGTACAGCTTTCACCTCCTGCTGATCACACAGGCGCGGGACCAACCATACTGTAATTTTCAGTATCTCAGCTCAGCGTTGTAGCTAAGTGCTACCATCCAGCCCTCTGCGAGCCAAAGACACTGTGTTGGAAGATGTGATGCAAAAATATTGTGCATTCTGATCATGCTTCCTTTTTTTTTTTTTTTTTTTTCATGTAAGAGGGCTTTCATGTCCTCACAAGCCCTCTTCTCTTAATGGCTGGGGCTTAGCAGATATCAAATTTGGAAGAAAATTATGTATTCCAGTTTCTGCCATGCTGCATCACATTCCAGCATATCCTTCGCACTGCAGTAGCACGTCAAATCACATTGGCTTTTGATGACTCACACAACAAGCTTTGGCACCAATGTATTGCAGTTGCAGAGTAACAGGTAGAATGATTCTTTAGGGATGATTTGGATGCCTGCCTAGTACAAAACAAAACAAAAGGAAAGGGCCAAAACATAATGCCAAGAGTCACCAAGATAATTTTATCACCAAGAACATTTAAGACTTGGGTGATATGGCCAGCACATCACAGCTAAATATATATATATACACACATATATATTTTTCAATATTTGATTATAGAAACTTGAGTCTGGCCTGAACAAAATGATGGTTAAAAACACTTGAGATCTCTGCACAGCTTCAGTCAGGTCACTGCCTGTGACTTCTTCTATAGGCAAAGTATGACCAGCTCAGAATAATGAAATCTTTTTCCCTCACAAAGAGCAATTTTACATAGAATGAAAGTTTTCTGTCACCTGAATAGAATTTGTGACTTCTATTGAAAGTCAGTTTAAAGAGAATGAGTTTCACCCACGGAAGTGAAATGCAACCGAATTACCACACTGTTAAGATGACTCAGACATTTCCATTGACACAGCATAAATCCAGGCACTTTGCCATTTTCTGCCCTTTGGGTTGCTTTTTCTCATGCTAAAACAAGCTCAGTGATGAAAAGACATGGTATTAATAGCTGGGGAGCACATCCTAGAGGGCACCTAAACAGCCCGAGGGAGAGAAAGCACTTGCACGTACCCCATGAGAGAGGATGGGGAGGTTTGCAGAAGGTGAGGGCTCCTGCTCGCAGCACGCCCCTTGCCCAGGACCCCTGTGAGCTGCAGGGTGCTGCTGTCTGCTGGGCTTTGGGACACATTCCTGAATATTAGCTATGTCTGTCCACGCCTGCTGCACATCCTCAGAGTTGCATGGCATATCAAAGGGTGGTGAAATCAGTAAACACTGACACGTAATCAGTTTTAAGCAACTTTGGGGATTTCATCTTGCACCTGGTGGTCTTTTCCCAAAGCTCCAGCTCTTGGGATCATGTGATTTAACGAGACACTACAGTTTCACTATATATTCACATACAGACATTCACGCACACTTCAGAATTTTACGCCTTCAGAGTAAAAGCTTGAAATGTCATTGACGTGCAAGAAATAAAAGACCCTGAGATTCCCTTTAAAAACATGTCACAAATTCAAACGAATCTCATGAACTGCGGAGCCTGATGTCTCAATACTTATGCGCGCCAGTACTGTCTGATGCCATAAGATTTGCAGCACAAAGTATAGAACTTGGAGCATAATTTAAATCTAGCAGGCAAGTCTAGCGAGTCTAGCTTGAGTTTGCATATATTCCATAGCTGGCAGTATATAACACTCCTGATTTCACTCCTAAAAGCCATCAAATCATTTCTGATGTTCAGGCTACAGCAAATAATACAGCTGATTTACCTGCATGCAACCTGAGTCTCTGCACTGAAGAAAATCACCCAAGATTTAAATTTTAGCAGTGAATTGACATGGAAATAATAAAGAAATTAACAATTCCTTGTTGACCTTTTGGGGGTTTTCACAGTCTACTTGTGATAAGAAGGTTTCTTGCCATTCCCAGGCAACAATTTCTGGAAATTTCCATTGTGCCAGTCCACCTGGGAACAGCTGATTGGCATCCTGCATTTCCAAGTATAGCAAATGTACATTGGTAACAACCTGGAGATGCAGAGGGCCAGGCTGTGACCTCTCTTGAACCAAGGGAACAAGAAACAAAACTAAGTACTAAAAGAAACTGCATGAAGCTCAGCTCCCAAAAATCCCACAGCACCACTGCACGAGGTCAGGGCTTGTAAGTCTGCCAAAGAGAAAAAGTACCATTGTTCCCCATTTATCTTAGCTGGCCCAAGATTTGCAGACATGTTTATAAGAAGGGGCAATTTTCCTGCTGGTTCCTTTAGACTCAAATTGGAGACATACAGCCTTGCGCTTTCCAAAAGTCTCTGAGGCCAAAAAGCTTGAAAGTCAGCACTGACAAAATCATCACTGATCTCCAAAGATTTTGCCTTGGCATTTGTGAGATGACAATTGAGAAGAACAAATTCCTCAATCCAATTTCTTTCTGATTAGGAAACTTGGTGCACAGTCTGAGGAATGTGAGGGAGGGGGTACACAGGAATTCAAATGCCACTGGGAAATTCTGACATTTTAAAAAACATGCTGAATATGGATGAAAAAGCCCCAAAGGTAGGAATTTCCCTTGAAATGACCAACAGCAATTGGCTGTTAGGTCACTCTCTTACTATTTTGTTTCAGCAGCATCATTTTGATTCCTTTTGATTCAAGTTCTTATAAAAAACAGGCAGTCACACTAAATGAAGCATAATGGTCAAATCAAAGCAGAATAATTCTGACAATGATGACATGAAGCATTCTGACTTTTTTCAATGGCAAAAGTGCCGATGAAATTGCACATATTTCACTGAAAAATGTTTAGTTGCAAATTTTCAACTCGCAGCTGCTTTAGGATAGCAAGCTGTTTTTTGCCTTTGTCTTCTTGTTGCCTCAAGCAGATGGCCATGCCATGTATCAAAAACATAAAGAGAACCTTAACATGTCCACAATGGTTATACACTCGTATCTCCAAAATGGTGGCAGCGCTTAGAAGCAAGGTCTAGAAAAGCTGCTGAGCATCAACAAACAGGGACAACAATTTGCCTTCAACTGCTCATTTCTATCTTGCCTTCTGAAAACTCTTTTAGCTAAATCTGAAGGCTATGAGTTTGCTCTGGGCACTTTATGTCAGAAAGGGTAAAGGCAACTCATAAGGTGTGTATGCCTTGCAAGTTTGGAGCTATGGCCTGAGAAGATACCGGAATAGGGGAGGCAGAGGCAAAATGCTGATTAGTGACAAACTGATAAAAAACAAAGGAAAAAAGGAGAGAAGACAAATGGATGTGAGTCTAGGGCTAATATTTTTAATCTTCATTCTCTGTTGAATATATTTGCTCTGTACATATACTCTTCTCTCCATTTATTTTCTACTCCTAGACAATACGGCATGGATTTTGACAAGGCGCTCTGGCTTCAGACAACACGAGCAGAACATTTTTTACCTCCCCATCCTGATCAGCGACAATGGCCGCCCCGTGCTGAGCAGCACAGGCACGCTGACTGTGCACGTGTGCAGCTGCGATGATGACGGCATGGTGATGTCCTGCAACGCGGAGGCCTACGTCCTCCCCGTCAGCCTGAGCAGAGGGGCACTCATTGCGATCCTTGCCTGCATCTTTGTCCTGCTAGGTAAACCCTTGGCTTCTTCTTGGGAGAGGACAAACTCTTCAGTTCTGGACAGGGGGTTGCTGATCCACCAAAGGTGAAGGACACAAACACACACACATCTATGTATATGTATATATTATATGTAGACACACACATACTTAAAGGGCCAAATCAAAGACCAGACGTTGTAGTCAGCTGCATATGGCTTCAGACCCTGGGGTGTAGGAATGGGGGAAAAAATATGGCCTGCAAATATTTCTGCCAGATCCCCAAAATGCTAGGGTGTCTGGCATGGCCCTGCTTTCCTGGAAGGGGTATGCCAGGAAGTACTAATGAGATCTGTGGCTGGAGACAGGTTACTTTCTCATCTTCAGCGGTTTCTGATCATATGGTCCCACAGGAAACAGGAGTGGTAAGTCCAGTTCCACCTCTCGTCTTTTGGCAGGAAATATCCCCACCTCCGTCCTTTTTCCTCAAGATGCTACATTTAAATGGTGCCTGTGCTGCTATAAAGGGGATGAGCATCTTGTGTGTGTTTTGCCTCCACAAATAAATTTCATCCTTTCCTTGCCCAGGCCTTCTATGTCCCCTGTTAGCTGTTGGTATCAAAAGAACTTCAGTTCCCTCGTTCACTGTCTTCAGTCATATTATGACTAGAGATACTAGTTCAAAACACACATTCCCTGAAATTTCAGAGGATCCAGTTTGAGGAGCAGTGAAGTAGGATATAGGAAAAATTCTCATCCTCTGCAAAGGACCCTAGGTACCTCAGTCCAAAATTTCAGAATTCAAAACCTTTGCTGAGTTCTAGCCCTGGATATAAAGTCACATACAGTCACAGGTGACATATTTTTACAGACAACCAGGTAAAGACCTTTTGTGCCCATATGACCACTTCTCCCCATGCTAAGAAGCATCTGCATCTCACTAGAGCCCAGCAACTGACAGTAGGTCTACCCAGCTCAAGGCAGTGCCTTGCAGATAAACAAAAAAATGCTTTGGAGCAGACTAAGGAGCTAGCTCTGCATTTTGCCATGTAGGCAGACATATCACCATGGTTCTCAGCACTATCCATCTATGTCACATGCAGTGCCCAGCCCAAGAGGCATCCCCAAAGCAGGCTGCAAAACCCAGCTACATATCAGGAGAAAATTATCTCTATGGAGCTGTGTGCCTTGCAGACAGACCATTACTGATACCTCATGTCGCTAGCTTAAAATTAGCTCAAGTATTGCTACAGTACAATGGCAAGCACCACTGGACAGACACGTGTCTAAGTGACTAAGTGTCACTGAGAGTTAAGAATTAAGGTGAGAAAAGGGGTAGATTAGCAGGACCTCAAGCTACTAATTTTGACCGGGGCGGGGTGGGGTGACTTAGGGGTGGATTTCTGCACCCTTCCACCTGCAAACAGCACAGCCCTTTAAATCCAAGGGGTTGGCTGGGCTCACTGAGGGGAAAACTGGGCAGCAGAGAGTCTGAAGCCCTTGCAAGATCTACCCCCTTGCTGACTGCCCTGTGCCTCGGTTGCCTCCCGCAGTGCTGGTGCTCCTCATCCTCTCCATGCGGCGCCAGCGGAAGCAGCCGTACATCATCGACGAGGAGGAGAACATCCATGAGAACATTGTCAGGTACGATGATGAGGGCGGCGGGGAGGAGGACACGGAGGCATTCGATATCGCCGCCATGTGGAACCCACGGGAGGCCCAGCTGGTGGTGAAAAACCGGCAGGACATGCTCCCTGAAATAGAGAGCCTCTCCCGATACGTGCCTCAGGCGTGCGTCATGGACAACAACGTCCACAACTACGTACTTGCCAAGCTGTACGAAGCTGACATGGACCTGTGGGCGCCTCCCTTCGACTCCCTCCAGACGTACATGTTTGAAGGGAACGGCTCGGTGGCGGAGTCGCTCAGCTCCCTACAGTCGGTGACGACAGACTCAGACCAGAGCTACGACTACCTGACGGACTGGGGGCCGCGCTTCAAAAAGTTGGCCGAGATGTACGGTGCCACGGACAGCAGCGGGGCTCTGTGGTAACGCACAAGGAACATCAGAGGGGTTTCCATGCGAAACAGTGTCCGGTTAGGTCCATTCTCATCAGATGCTTCCATGGACATGGGCGAGGCCTCCTAAAAAAATAGCAATACGGTGCTTGGATGAGAATGGGAAGAAGGGTGCGAATGAAGGTCTGTCTGGATCAGCTTTACTCAGTTAAATTAAGTCACGTTTTTGAAACAGCAAGAAGCAGAAGGAAGAAATGTTTTTCCTGGGTTTTACAGCAAAATTGGAAAGCTCCACAACTGGAATAATGACATTACTCTCTTTCTGTTTCCCTCCCTCTTTCTCCCTTGTACACGGCAGCTTACTGAGCTCTATACGTCTGGGTTCAAAGATCTGTAAACTCCAACTGTAATCTCTAACTCACTGAGAAATTGCCAGCGTAGAAAAGTGGTTCCCCACCAGTTATTTTTCCCCCATTAAAAAGGAAAAAAAAAAAAAATTGCTTGCTAACAAAAGGGAAAAAAAAATCCCACAAAGCAGAAAATTGAAACTGGAATCTCAGAGGGCTCTTTGTAAACTAAACCTCCTCTCTGTTGCTAACAGAGTCCTTTTTTAATCCTTTAGAAACAAGGCTGAGTTGTTTGGTGTTTTGTTTTTTTTTTCCACCTGGCCAAGTGGGCTGGGGAAGAGGCTTTGAATTTCTGCTCTAGTTTAATGGCTGATCTATGAGCATTAACACTAATCCATCTCCTATCAAGTTTGTGTAAATTTATTCTCAGCTCTTTAAAACTACAACTCCGCTAAACTGCTCAGAACAAAACCAGAAAATCTGCCTCTTTTGCACTGTAGATGTCTCTTCCATGTGCCAAATGTGAAGATTAGATTCTACCAATGAAAGCCAAATAAATTTTAAAAAAAGAAAAAGCTATATTTGGTAACTACATGGGTTAGATGGGCTTTCCTAATCTGTGTGAGGTCAATCCAAGGGATGTTTACATACTGTAGATAACCTACTTGAACAAATGCAGTATTATAGACCAATAAATGGATGTAAGAAAATTACATGTATAAGTTTTGTATATTTGTTAATTTTGGTAATAAATATGATGTACTGCATACAGTACAATACCTTAGCACCTCTTTTAATAAAAGTTAAACAGAAGGGAAAGTCTGATGGCAATTTATTGACTACTTTGCATACAGAAGTTATTGCTTATCTGCGGCTTTACATGCCTCAAGCATCAAGAAAAAATGGCTCATCAGCATTGTGTCAAGGAGACAAGCCTTCAGTTTGCAGGTTCAAGCAGACTGTCTGCTTCTTTTATCGGTGTTCACTTGGACATTGTCCTTAGCAGTGAATCAGCCCAAGTGCAGCCCACCAGACTAGTTAGTTTTCTAATCCAACCATGCTGAAGTCAAAAGAATGGGGTGATATTTTTTTAAACATTATGGCTGGGGCATCAAGAAGCTTGGAAACCACAGCCCTGACAGAATCTCCTGCCTTCAGAGACATGACAGATTGTAATATGTGATATCCACTTACGGTCATTCTTACTCTGCAGTCAAAGTTTTGAGCCTGGATCTTATCTTGTTTGCATGTGTAAATGGGAAGGACCAGTGAAATTACACCAACACAAGTTTCATGGAAGGTGGGGAAAGACTTCTGAAAGCAGAACAATCTGCAGAGACATTTGAAGGTTTCTTTCTAGCTAAGGACTCGCTCCATCTCAAATTGCCCAGAAAATAGATGTGCAGACATAACCACTCAGTTACCACACTTTCACCATGTGCATACTGTGCTTAGTTTCTGTTGTAGATGTGCACAAAACACTGCTACCTCTGCCTAATCCTAGCACGTACCAATTTAAGACAGGAGCCTTGTTTCCACAGACTCGAACAAAGTCATGCAGCCCTGGAAAGCCAGGCAGCCAGAAAGGAAAAAAAAAAGTTTTAGTGCCTTCTCAAACATTTGCTTATCTGGCATGATGAAAATCTCTGCCTTCACAAAGGTAAAGTGCAATGGGTTCTGCTTATCACCTGAACCTGCCTTACACCATTGCAGAAAGAACACTGAAAATTATGTGATAATGATTCTTTTACTTATCCTGCAGTACTTACCCTCACATATCATATTGATTTTATAACACTAGACAAAGAACTGCAACCACCATGATCAAGACAGTGGCGCACAGCACACAAAACTGGTGTGGAGACTTCTGAGAGCTTCCTCACCTCCTGACGCAACAGGAATTACAGAACATAGGGCAGGAATGAAGATAGAGAGGACATCTATTCCATCACTTCCCTGTCTGAATTAATCATCAGTTTTATATATTTTAAGCAGATGCCTGTTTATTTTTAAAACCCCTAACTGTTAAGGCTCTGTAACCTTTCTAGGGAATCTTCCACTGCATCAATATATTCACTGTTGAAACCCTTCCCTGGGAAGTATATGGCAAGTATCCCTTGCTGCCATACAAGCCTGCAATGCACACAGATGACTTTTTACCTCTGTGGTTTGGTATTTTCAGACCATTACTCTCTCTCCTTTTAGTCACAGTTTACAGTAACAAAAACTTCATGTCCTGATACCACAATGGTTTACTTCTCGCCTTGCAGGTAAAGTGGGAGGAAAGGGGGTAGAATGCAGTCCAGCATCATATTGCCTTCAACTTGAAGATACCTACTGCATTTACTGACGGTTTTCCCAGGACAAGCTGCTCCAAGACCTCATTTTACTCCACAGAAGCCCCCAGCAGTGGCCTCTGCAAGACAGGCTATGCAGCAGCTGAGACCCCAGCTTCCAGGGTTGCATTATCACCCGGTGGGGAAGGACCAACAGCACTTGTGTTAGGTGCTTCCACTCACACCACAGGGGAGCCTGTAGGGAGAGCAGGCTCTGAACCCACCTTCCTAAGGTGCATGTCACCATTAGGCTATCTGATTAACGTCAGGTTTGCCCCAGCTTGTGAGCACAGTCAATAGCCGGACAGCTTGATGCTGTGACACTTGCCAGCTGGTGTTTAGTAGGCACTTGGCAGCCTGGCTTCCCCCCCCACCCCCCCATTTTATGGAACAGGTGACAGTGTTTTTTGCAGTCTGTGAAATCTCTATGCAAACAACCAACACTTGTATCTATCACCCTCCCACAAACAAAACTGAAGAATGCTCTGGTTTTACTGATGAGCTATAAAAAGGATCCATTTACACACACATCAGGGTTCAGCAGGCCTGGCCCAAAATAGAAGAGGGGAGAAGACCCTAAACCCAGCGGAAATCTATGATGCTGCAGGCTGGCAGTAAAAAAAACATGCTGATCACACTGGTCCTCAGTCTCCTGCCTTGGGGCTCCTCAAGGCCAGGCCTGGCAGCGTGCATGAACATTCACAGCACTACATAAAACCTGCTAGTGGTTTACAGCCAGGGAGCTCAGCCTGCCGTGGTGGAGGGACCGGGCTTTGCCACACCAGCAGGCATCTCCAAGTTGCAGCCCCAGTCCTGCATGGGACTCGCAGTCTACCCACTGCCCTGGTGTAAGGGCAGAAATGTCAGAGGACCAGGACAAGATCCCATATGTCCTCACCAGTGTCCCCAGTGCCCCCATGCTCCAAGGCCGGTCTGAGTACATAGAGCTTTTATCACTATTCATTTCATTTGGTTCCTTTGATGACCTTTTTTTTTTTTTTTCTTTCCACAGCTGCCAGTGCTTAGGAAAAAACAAAAGGACATACCAGCCAGGAACAACCCCCTAGTCTCAGCTGTGGCTGAAAATAAATGGTTCTGAGAAGAAAATAACAGAGGGTGCAAGTCATTTTACTAATTCCAGCCACTTAAAAATTGAGCACATGGCCTAAGCAACCCATCTAAGTTCTCTAACAGAGCTAGACAAAGAGTGATTCATTGCCCCTGTCTGGGCCATCTATACAATGCTATGGCCCTCTGAAGCTGCTTCTCTCTCAGTTAATGGCCTGGCCTTTGGGGATTTATCCATGTGGTTCAGAGAGTGGCCCTACGCATGACAATCCTAAGCCCTCTGCTCTACGTTTGGTTTTATGAGTGACTATGGGCAAACACTACAGTCTCTGGATGTTTCCCTTTTTCCCTTCCTATCACCCATCTCTGTCTTGTCTGGGTAGATTGCATGACCTGCCATCTCTTACACCGCATTGGTCATCACATCTAGGCTCTGAGTAGCAGCTCTCTAAGTTGTCTGTCAAGAGCCCAGATCTCTTCAGAGAAAAATGCAGAACTCAAGAAAGCATAAAAAGAGTTAACATCATTCTTTCTGGCACAAATTTTCTTGCAACGCTGCGTTTCATTTGCTGCTGCATTGCCCATTTATTCAGCTTTATTAGCTCCCTCTTGATTTTGTCATTTCTCCTCCAGCTTTTATTGCTCTTAATCATTTTATGCCACTGTCACATTTGCTGCCTATGATCCCCTTTTAGACCATTCATTAAAACCAATAGTGACACAGATCCTTGAGGGACCCAAAAGTTATATTTTGGTCACCTTGAAATATGATTTATTAGCCTGTGCCTGGGGTTTGCTTGGTGCCACTGTCATATAGCACAAACTAGAACCTGCTTCATTGCCTGCTGCCTGACCACAGCTCCCAGGAACCATCAAACTGGAGGCACAGATGGGTCCCAGAGGTCTGCCCTGCATATGCACCACAACTCACCTGTTCTGGCCATCAGTAGGAGAAATGAGGCATGTAAAAGAGGTACAAATGATGCCTGACATCATTTGATGACAGAAAAGTTCTGACCTGGACAAATTCAAAGTTGAGGAGATTCAGCTGGTTTTGCCTGTGTGCTGCCAGGGTGTTTATTACTAAGGTGCTGTCAGACGCGATCACTTTGGTTTACGCTAGCTAATCCAGGAGAGGCTGCTGCTCCCCAGGAGAAAAGGTGGGTTCAATGACAAGTGAGGATGGCATGTGAGGAAATCCATACTCTTGTAAGCTAAATACGTCTCTGCTCTGCTGCCTCCTGTCTGTCAGGATGTGAGGCAGCCCATTGCATCCTGCTCAAGAAATAACCCTTCATGTATTCTCTTCATATGCTGCTGGTGTGAACAGGGAGTGGGTCTGTCCAAGACATCCTAATTAGTGCCTGCTGAGATCTGTAGCGGTCAGAAGAGGAGGAGCTGCCTTTCACTTGTAGTGCCCTGTCTGTCTCAGGGCAATGCATATGCCATCAGAGTGCTTCAAGATAGCCACTGCTACAAAACAGCTGTATCACCTAAGGGATTCGTTCTCATGCATAGAGGTCAGTGGTTTGCCTCTCATTTGGACTGTAATGCAATAATAATCTGTATCAGTGCATCCTCTTTAAACAGACAGAGGAAAATTTGCAGGGACAGCAGTGAACCTGAGGTGGAGTCTGAGCTATGATCCAAGGAAAGCAGTAAGGGCTGGAGAGTCTCGATGCCAAACCAAAGCTTTAGGGACAAATTTTCAGTTTTGCTTTCCTATATCAACATTCTAAAGATCTTGCCCCCACTGACATGCAAGATATTTTACTGTTGGCTTCAGAAGTGGAAAATCTGGCCACCTGCATTACTGACGCTGAGCAGAAGCAGCGGTGCAATGGTGGTACTGTATTTCCTAGGAGATATTAGAGTAACATGATGGAGGAGGAGGAAGAAAGCCACTTTACAATGACTTTAAAGAATCATGTGGAGGGTTTTTTAAGAGCTGATGTAGAAGACAATACACTGGCTGAACACCATTTTCAGATCTCATTTGTTATTAAGCCCACCATTAAGGAATGGGCCTCTTGGGAAATATGAACTTTCAAACTAGCATCTTAATATCTATAGGCCAGTCCTATGATGACTGATCCTATAATTTTTTCTGACAGGTGCATGAGCTACAACATTTAATACTAGAGGCAGAAGTGCTTGCCATGCTATATAACAAAAATTAATGACAACATCTATCACAATGGGGGGGTCAGATTTTCTTCCTGTTTTGTGGGAAGGGTGAAAGACTCACCATGGGACTCAGGAAGTTAAGGGCTTGTTATTTCTAGGTGTTCATCCTGCCAATAAGACATGGGTAAGTCAGTGTACAACATGATCCTCCTCAGTACCAGAGTACCATGATGAGTGTAGAAAAGCAGATTTTGCTTTTTCCACTGAGTCTAGTAAAGAAAAATCTGGAAAATGGACTCCACTGACACCAGTCCTTCAGCACAAGGGCCACTCATCGCAGGTGGGAAGGACAAAGAACGGGAAAGAGAGATCCTCTTGAAACCAGTAGTGAAGATAGCCCATGGTCAAGGGAACCTGTCCTCCCTCTTGCTCCCATTCTCCTTGCTGCCCCTCTTACAGGTACAGCGAAACTTCTCTGCACCTCTTCTTTCCCCCTTACAATGGGAAGAGGGTTCGCTGTCATAATTACTGCAGAGCATCAGAGCAACTGCTGGTCCCCAGAGGATCTCTGAGTGCCCTAGGTTGCCTTAACCTGGTCCTCATTCAAATCAGTTATGATCAAGAAATCAAGGAACACAAGAATCCCCTCTTTCCTTCAGGTGTGGAGGTATTTGCTCCTGGATCATGTGGATGTAGTTCAGAACAGGAGAACTTTTACAGCCTTGTTACCTTCATGTTGCCTTCCTGAGATATATAACATGTATCACCATAAACTCACATGAAAAGTGTTTCCAAGCTCCAAAGAGAAAAGCTACTCTTCTCCCAAGCAGTAGTGTTAACACAGGATGGGTTGTTTCATCTTATTTCTTCTTCTTTTTGCATGCATTCTTCTTGGAACAGTCAAAGAAAGACAATTTGTCCAGAAAGCCCACTTCTTTTTGAAGGACCTCAACCATCTACTCTGTAAGGTCATAAGTATCACGGATGGAAAAGGTAGAAAAAAAGAGGTACAAAGCAATCAAGTAACTTTTGGTAATGGAAACAGGACCCCAGCCTGCATATGACCTCTTCCAACCTTGGAGCATCCTTTTGGCTTAGAAAACTCTTGTTTACTTTCAGCATGGAGCCATGTTCTTGGAAAGAAAACTAACTAGTTGAGGTACATACAGCCTCAATCTTGTGCCTACTGTCCATGGAGAAGTGTCTTGCATTTAAGATGCCCACTAGAAGTGTGGGCATCTTACTGTATGCTCTTGTCCTGAGATTGCAAAGCATTTTGCAAACTTCAGTAAGGTGTTCATATCCGGTACAGAATAATCATGGGGGTTTTTTACAGACAAATAAATGGAAGCACACAGAAGTTCAAAAAACAACTAAGATTTCAGAGGAAATCATTGTAGAAATGGTAACCCATCCCAACAGTCTGTTGATTTAAGCAGACCTCCTCTTATGATTTTGTAAATTATGCCTACAGTATGTGTGGCAGGTGGGCAATGGAATTTTGAGCTTTAGCCCAGATGCAAAGTTATTTTTTAATTGATAATATAAACATGTCTATGGGTTAAATGAGAAATATGGTCCTGCAACAGAACATTATCTCTGCTACTAATCCAAAGAAGCTTCATTTCATGATTCCTGTACACTTGAAACTCTCAACTACTACTCAGCCAGCTGTCCAACCACTAAAGAATTCAAAAGTCAATGTTGCATTTATAACCCAAAACAGATGAGTAGGATAAAAATGTGTGAAAGCTCTTATTAAATCTTATCATCCAGAGTTAATTGTAAAGTGTTTTCCTAAACTGTTAGAGTAGTGAACAACCACAACATAAATTATGTGCAATTTTGAGAAATTAGAGATGATGTTAGCATTTTAGAAGCATCACTCACAGTGAGAACTCCAAACTGACCGATTTATGAGATACTGAGCCTTCTTCAACTTCCTTGAGAAATTTCAGCCATCTCATGCATCTGCTTGATAAATTAACAGCACATTCAAAGATGTGGTGAACTATTGGCTTTGCTTAGAACAAGACCAAATAAAACAAGCATTTTCTGTCAGCATTTTCTGATGGGGGCTAGGCTCAGCCCCTTGCCAGCCCTGACTTCATTTGCAGGTTGGTGCAAGAGAAACTAATGTCAGTAAGGAAAATGACTCCACCCATACACAGAGTTAAACTATATAAACCAGTGCAACAGCCACCCCCATAATATGTCTAGTGGAGGAGAAGGTAAAGCCGGAAACCTTCCCCAATGGTACCAGTATCATGTCTTTATATCTGGGCTTACAGAAAACAAGGCACCTCTCACCAACGCTTTGGTGAACAGCCATAACCCTGTATAAGCCACATATTGCTAAATGTGCTTTCCCAGCTCATCCCTAACAAGCAACACCGGGGCACTATGAGACTTGGGGTCTGGTTTTGACTCTGATGTTGATACTACATGCGAGTATGACGAATTTTCAAGGTCTCTCTGTGCTGTAGCTTTCCACTCGGCATACCACAGGGATAAGCATCTTTGCTACCTACTCTAAAGTAGCATAAAAAATTGGAGAGTTTTAGTATTTATTTAAGCAGACTGCTAAGCATTTTAGGGCCCCAGGCAAATGCTAGATAGGATATAAAAGCTGTGTATTTCTTTTCAAAAAGCACATACTCTTCTAGCTCTGGGAAATGAGGAAAATAAGGGTGACTCACAAGCAGCAGATGTTGGTAACATCTCTCAACACACTACTGGAAGGCACTCAGAGATTGTAGTGATGCAGCCTCCCTTAAAGACTACCTGGAACAGACTTGAGCAAAATGCTGTAGCAAGCCAGGTCCTAATCCATTCCTTTTGTCTCACTTTATCAGCTGTAGTCACAATATTTTGCTTCTTTGTCAGACCTTCTCTCCTACTGAAGCAGCACAGCATCCTTGATGTGTATGGTGACTCTGCTATTAGTAGCCCCTGGAGAGCACTTCACGTTAATACTATTGCTAAAAAAATCAACCAAGTGTCTTGGTGCAGCCCAACAGGATTTGGGACCAGTAATACAGAAAATCTCATTTTTCCAGAAAAATGTAGAACAGATCTAAAAATTAAATGTCAAAGCTCTTTCTGTAGACAATAGAGAAGAGGTGGATTCCCTGTTAAGAAAACCATATTACCTTAGACACCCTTCTCAGGAGTGGAAGAGTTGGCCCCTGGAAGAATGTTTCTATCTCCCCAGGCCATCAGCTGCTGGCCACACAGGAGGTGTCCACATGGGCTGGAGATGCTCAGGGGACTTCTGAGAGCATCCTGACTTCTGTCTGCCCATTTCCAACAGGGACAAAGCGGGGGTTTCACTGAGACATTAGTGCAAGAGATGCTAGTGAATAATAAAGTTTCAGGGGAAGCCAAATCCCCAGGTTGGGTACCTGTAGTGCTGCACACGCTGCTTCACAAGGGTGCACAGCCCAGAAAGGAGGTGAGTGAATATACCTGCTGTCAGCACCAGTTACCACCACCTCTGCTGCTCAAACTGACACACGGTGATAACAAGTTGGCCAACCTCTCTTTTATTTAAAAGACGTTTGTACTGAAGACAAGATGTAAGAACAACGGCATTGGTCTTGTACATAGTTGTGGTAAAGATTTTCTTTAGACCCATAGCAAGTCATTTATTCTATTAGTATCAGATCCCTCTCCACAAAAAAGAGATAATGGTCTCCTCCACCTTAGCTACTCCTCCTGTAAGGCCAGGGGAGCATCTCTCATTTTGTGTGCAAATAATGGCTACTGCAATGTATCAGAATTACAACAAGAAAAATTACACTATTTAGCTACTTTTGCTGTAGCATCCTCCCTACCAGCCTCTGCCTGCAACTCATTGTCCTGTCCCTGCAAGTAAATACTGTGATAGCCTCTAAAAGCAAAACACAGCTGTAGTGAAACATCCGATCAGCTTGCAGCCATTAAGCAAACAGAATGCCAGCTCTTTCCTTTTGTTTAAAATATCATTACTGGGAACAAGTCATCTCTCTTGCTGCCTTTGCACTTCAGTGCACACATTAGGCTTTTAAACCTGACCTAGTTTTGGCTGGAAAATTGTGCACAGAGATCCTACAGACAGCATTGCCGCGCACGTTATTTTCCCTGCTAATCAATACGTTATAAAAGCTAGAGTGTCTCCCTTTGCTGAAAATGAGGTAAGGGATCAGGAGCCACAGTATGGTCAGGCTCTAATGCAACTTCTTGCAAGCCAACTGTACCATTGCATCTGCTGGCCTCCTGTCTCCCCTCATCCCTTTTGACTTCCCTGATGCCCCACGTAGCTAATGAAGTCCACTCCAATCCTACAACAGCTCCAACAGCATCACTCTGAAAACAAGAAAAGCTTTGCTTTCCCTGAAACAAGCAATCAGGGTTGACACACTGCAGCAGTATGTGTGGAGCCTGGTGACATTTTTTAAGGTGTTTGGACAAGCTAACTTTATAACTGAAGTCTTCCGTGGCTGGAAGCTCCTGCCTTCAGGGCTCATTTGAAATAGAGAAGAGAAGCTGGAAGAGAGGCAAGGCAGAGTTCATGGTGGATAATAACTACTTTGCATCCACGATAGCTCTGGAAAAGGGTAATTAATTCCTGAGGCTTGTGCTGGAGTGGGTGAGCTCCATCTAGAAACACCAACATTAGAGAGGGTCAAAGTGTGCCTGATGATCACCAACCGAGACCCCACAGAGGCTGCACAAATCCCAAAATGCCATCGAGTGCAATCGGCCTCTCCCTGTTGCTTCATGCCAGTCCACAGGACCCGTGCAACGGGTCAGCCAAGGCACGACTGAGATGTGTGTGTGGACTCGTATTAACGGGCAGCGCAGCTCCCACGAAAAGGGAGGACATAGCATCTCAGGGCTGGGGAGTGTGCAGATCCAAGAGCAGCAGGAAGCAAGAGGGAAGCTGCTACGTGATCATGAGATTTGGGGCACATCAGACAGAAAGCACTACTTAAAAGGGCTGGGAATCAGGCAAAGGAGAGAAGCTGGAGGTATTTGCTTGTGAGGATGTTCGGTTTATCCCTGAAAATAGCACATTCAGAACATGAGGACAGGACAACAATAATAGGAAAGCATTGATCCCAATTCACATTCTTTTAGCTGAAGAGGAAAAGGGGCTGACAGTGAAGTAATGACCATATTAGAAATGCCTGAACAAAGATCTGAGGATGAACAGAAAGTGATGGCTGCAGCAGTTACTTCATGCTGGAATTTCTCATGCAGGTGAGGAGGTTACAGAGTCATGCAAAGCCATGGACTGAGAGAAGAAGGGCCCCCTATCCTTATACCTGTGCTTGCTAATTTGAATCTTTTCAGAAGCCCTTCTCTGGTAAGCATTCAATAATGAAGCTAAAAGGTGCACAATAACAACAACAACAAAAAAGAACATCTATTTCTATTTTTAGTGTCACTAATACCAACTATCCAGATGAAGGGTAAATCATACTGGAGTTAGAAGGAGATGTGTAGGACAGTTAATCCTTATGTACCTCGGCAGTTGCTGTTGTAGGAGGGAACAGTTATACCAGTTAGAAGCATTCAAAAACCAAGTCAGCTAGCCCCAAATTATTAAAACTTTGTTTCATCATAATACACTTTTCTCTTAAGAAAAAATTGTATTTTGTTTTTAACAATTTGCCACTAACACTGGCAACTTTGGAGCTCATGTCCCAGAGCTCCCAGTCATGAAAACCTTGCCTCTCTAAATAATTGAAAATCTGAGCTTCTTTTTTAGGAGGCTGGGTTTTTTAATGAAAACACACAAATTTTTTGAATTTTGTGATGAAATCCCCAAAGCCAGCAACACTGACCAGGACTCGTGGAGTCAGGTTTTAATTATAAAAGAAGGGACTGATTTTCTTAGTATCTCATACCTAAAGTTAATTCCTTGACAGGAGGGAAGGGCACATGGAAAGAGAAATAAGACAAGCACAGCTTCATCGCCCACTTAGTGGTGCTGATGCATCCTGAGAGGCGACAGGTTTCACGGGCACAGTGCCAGAAAGCCCAGGCTGAGTCAGCATCACCTCCAGGCAGCTGCATGACATCACAACACCCCACTGCATAACAGAACACAGAGAGAAATTGGCATCGTTTGCTGGACCAATGTTCTGATGTCCAGCCTTCATGACATGTCCTGAGGCGTCATGTAGTATATGCCATAACGAGACATGTTTCATTTGGGACTCAGTTGTTCTGCAAGTGAGCGAGGTCTCCAGGACATAGGACAGACCTACGTGAATAACCTCCTGAAAGATGTATCAGACTTGAGGCACTCCAGCAGCTATAAACATCTTTGTCATACAGCATAGATACTTGCATGGAATTACATAGGGTCTATAGACTTCATTGGCTGGCACCAGCTGCTTATTGGCAACTCACATCTGTGCTACTGGCACAGAGGTATTTATGGGATGCAGTCCACGCTAATATTACCTACAGTGTCCTTCCTTTCCTGTCTGTGTCTGAAGTCTGCAAAGCCTTTCTGCAAAATGTATTAACATCCTCCCCGTCTCAATATAGTACCATTTGTTTCTTTGCTTGTTTCATTTCACGAACTTACAGGCTGCCTTTAAAAAGCAGTCATTAAATCCTCAAGCAATATAAGGGAGAAAAGAAAAAGAAAGAAGAAGAAGAAAAAGAAAACCCGAGTGAGGAAATAGATTTCAATTTCCGATTTCCAAGAGGCTCATATAAAAAGTAAAGGGGTGGGAGGGAAGCGTTTGAAAATTTCATTTTTAAAAACGCCCTGGCAGCCTCTTCCCAGCAGCATCGCTGGGGCTGGATGAGACATTTGTAGGTGAATCGAAGAACAAAAGAAAAAGAAAAGAAAAAAAAAAAAAAAAAACCAAAAAAACCAAAAAAACCAACCACAACTCCTCGGCGAGTTGCCCGTCGCTCCCGCCGCAGAGCCCTCCGCACCCCCGGCTGAGCGGCAGCGGGAGGCGGCGGCGCGGCGGGTCCTGCCGGGGCACACTGGCACCTAGCGGCGGCACCCCGGTGTTCTCCCGGTTAGAGGCTGCAAGTCCCCCCGCACGAACGAAGTACTAAATCGGCCGTGCAAAGAGCCAGAATCACACCGCCAACCTAAGCACCGAGGCAGGCAAAAGGGTCTGCGAGTCCTCGATCCACGGGGTCTCTGCAAAAGCAGGGAAATGACGGGATGGCCCAAAGCTGGCAGAGCCCTCGCCCTGTGGGACAGAGAGGGTTTTACTGGGAAAAAGAGGGTTTGGGAACATGTTTCGCTCCCAGGTTTCCACAGTTCCTGGAACCATCCCTCAGCACTAGAAATAGGCATAAGTGAGCACCACCCCAGAAATGCCCCTTGTGCCACCAGATTAAACCAGGTACCCATAACTTGATCGGACCAAAACAATGTTGGCCAAGAGCTTACGTTATTCTTTGTAGACCACTGAGAATCCCACCAGCTTCCACTGGAAAGGACCACCCAGCATTTGGCAGACACACTTCAGTTCTCACGGTGGTGTAACGGCCCAAATCTGAGCAAATGGCTGTATTCCAGTCAGCTCCAATACAGGCTTTTGCTACAGACCTTGTAGACCCTCTGCAGGCAGTGTGATAACTTTCACAAGGCAAGGACCAAAACTTGGACAGGAAGATAAGCAGCCACTATGAAATATATGGGATCTTTTCGATTCAATTGCCCAGTATGGTAGACATGCTCACATGAGGTGCTGTCATCATACGTGCAATTTAAAAATACAGGGCATGAAGATGAAGATTAATCCTGCTTTACTCTAAAGAATAGGTTCATAAATTAATTATAAGGTTTCTTCAATGATTTATAGCTGTTATAACCATTTTACAGATGAGTAATACATTTTATAAGTCCATCAACAGAAGATTTAATAGATAGGCAATCAATCAGCCTGCATGATAACTAATTAACCACATATTAAAACATCTCTCAGTGCCCTATTAACCCCTAATGCTCTGGCCATGAACATGCCCTTAGCACAACCCCAAGTACAAGTAAGAAAAGCCAGCTGACCTACCCAGTCGCTTGAAGCTGTTAATCTCCGGCTCTTAACCTGCAGCTCAAGGGTGAAGGAGCATAGCTAACCTGGCAGCCTGCCCCTGAAGCTCTACAGGCTCCTGCTCTTCAGGAGCAGTGGGAAACGCAGCATCTCCCATCTCATTACCTGGATTTCCATGACTCTGGGACACTGATATTCATCCTTTGCTCTTTAGTATTAATACTTTGCCTCTACCAAAGGCCAGCTAGGAGGCATAAGAGCACACTGCTGCTCATTTAACAATGAGGAAATGCACTTTTCAGCTCTTGCTAGACAACATTCTACTCCATTTCCCACGCGCAGTAAGCAAAACTCTTTATCCTCGCCCAATAAAATATGTAGCAGAGGAAAGATGACACTCAGCACCCACTGACTCAGGACCATGTCCTTTAAGAAAATAATCTACCCTCTGCTCCAAGTCCTATATAATTCTGTATATGGTTAGGCCACTTATTTTATCTGCCAAGGAAAGAGACTGGCACCAACATTTCCGTAGGAAAAGCAAATGCAATCAAACCTTCAGGCCTGTTTAGATCCATGTGAAATGTCTGCATTAAGTGCAGCCACTGCAGCTCTCAACTGGTTAAGGTTGCACTGAGCTCACCTGCTGAAGGGTCACAGGCTGTGTGAAGGAATGTGCTTCCTAATCAGAAAATACTTGCAAACATTTGGAAAGACACACATACAATTTTAAACACACACAGAAGAAGTTACAGTCCTTCCCTTACACAAGCTTTCAGAGACCCCATGGGTTACTGGATACTCCTGTCCCATAGAAAAAGTTCACATGCTAATCAGCTGCAATCTGGCTGCATTGAAATTTCTTTTTTCTCAAAATAGTAACCCCTTCTTCATAGCAGTGCTAGGGCAGAACACCACAATACCTAGCTGTACTGGTCCCAGTACGTGAGCTAGGTAATGAACTATCCTGTGTATGTTACATGGCATTATGGGGTACAAATATCTTGGCACTTGTATATTCAGATAGCAACAGCAGAGTGGCCATTTGCCACTGCAGAATCAACTTCCTCTAGGGTCTTATCATTGGACATATTTGTCACTCAGCACAAAAAAAATCACATTCGCCATCATCTGCCTTTTCTGATAATCTGTACACACACACGGGGGCGGGGAGGGGGGACCAACCTCTGTCACTGTAATGTATCCATGCTTAAAAGAAATCACCATCTAGTCATTGCCGCAGATTGGGGTGATGCCAGTATTATTTTTTGCCGCACTAGATGTGCAACTCAGCTTCCCTATCCAACTGTGTATTGCTGCCAGTCTGATTACTCAGATTCACATCATAGAGGCTGTACAGAAGTTTTCAAAAAACTAAGAAGGAAGGGTAAAACAGAGCCACAAAAAGGTGAGCTGAAGGCATCCACGTTTAAGAGTGGCTGGATTCCCTTCATGCAGGACGTCTTATCTTCCCAGCCAGCAGCCCGTAGGAAAGGCAAGCAGTTGTATATTGCCCCAATGAGTGAGAAAGCTGACAAACCTGGAAGACAAATACACAGTGTGAGGAGGAGCAGACTGCAGCCAAGGGGCTGTTTCCTTCTGTGAAAGCAGAAGACAAGCCAGAGAAGCCTCTTCACTGGAAAAGGTCTGCAGTTTTGGAGGGTTATTTTTTTTCTTTCTTTTTTTTTTTTTTTTTTAACACTGTGGTCTTACATGTTTTGTGGGTTTGGGTGATCCTTGGAGAATTTTTCAGGACACTGAGCCTGTGGCTCCATCTCTGCAGCTCCAGGCACTGGTTGGATCTGGTGACATGGTAGTGGGGAGAGGTCCTGCTCTCACTAGAATCAGCACACTGATTTTAAGGGCACACATTTGGACCTTAAATTTTAAAAGCTAGACACCCTGTCATGGCATATCCCTGCTACTGTGTACAACAGCTTCTTCCCTAGAACAGCTTTAAAAATCCTTTAACCGCCACTTCAGCCAGAAAGATTTCACCAAGCTAACAAATAGCATACATGTGATGTTCCTCAAGTTAATTTGCAGGGAAGGACCTGTAACCCCACAAGCTAGCTTTTCAGCTGGCTCCAACTGCTGAAGGTCTTGAGGGGAGCCGCACCTCTTCGCCTGTAGCTAGCTTTACATCACAGTCCGTACTGTCAGCACCACTTCCAATGAAGAATAAAATTACAGACAGCCCTTCCAATCCCATGAAGTGATCCATTCAGTTCTTTAATTTTCAGTTTGGTACTTTTCGATGCAAGTAGCTAACAATAATGTGAATTAGTGTAGCTATAAATTGCTGGAGGTAGCAGAAGAATAGCTGAACTTAAAGGGGAAAACAGTTTTCCTAGTGAGGGACAGAACTTACAAGCAAAACTTTGACACTTTTGGGCCTTTCTGCTTGTAGTGGATAGGGATGATCTTGAATATCTGGTGGTTGGGTTTTTTTGTTTGTTTGGTTTGGGGTTTGGGGTTTTTTTTCTTTCACAACCAAAATTAAACTAGCCACACAGCAAACCCTCCAAAACCAAGGCATTTGCATCCATTGATTTTGTAAAATCAGAGCCAAGATTTTGTGCCCTGCTCTAACAAGATCCTTTAATTCATCTGTGTGAAGCCGCTCTCCCACAAATTCCCTGTTGCAGTCAGGCTTTATACACATCCTTTCTAATCCTTCATTCTTTTATTAGGCTTCATTCTTTTATTTGAGCAGGTTCCTTAGCACTAAGGCAGGCATATAATGCTGTTACTGCCATATCCTTAATTATTACTTTTTTCTTTTTTACTCATAAGCGCTAATTGAGTCATGATCTCTTTGCAAATGTCACTTAACCTGCTGTTCTCCTGCTTGTTCAGGCACCGCAAATAAAAAAATAATGGCACTGGTAATTAACTGAGGCCTGGCAATATAACTTGCCTCTCAGCCCGTGACGGGTAAAAGTTCAATTGAAAAGTAAGGTGTATAAATGCATATTAAGTGAACCAGGACTAAGCACCAATCTGACATGCAAGAAAAGCACAGGCAGAAAAGAAACTAACTTCGGATATCAAGTTGAGGAAATTGGCAAAACATAGATGAGCTTTAATTTAAGAAAAAAAAAAAAATATTAGTAGCTAGATGGGCAGACAGACAACACACACCCATATATTTCAGTTGCATGTGTCAGTTAGCATCAGCCTACAGAGGAATGCTTTTTACCCAGGAGAACATTTCTGAAAACTTATAGTCAGTTATTCATAGGACACCTTAGCATTGCCTGGCAGGAAAGAAACCAAAAGAAATCAAGAGATAGAAGGTACAGAGCTGCTGTTCAGCTGAAAAAGGTGCCACTTCTATATCCACTCTCAGTGGTGTGAAGCCTTTGCAGTCAGAGGGGAGCATCAGGTTGCACAGAGGCTGCTCCTTATGGGGCAGGAGAGAGAAAAAGCACACATGCTCAGAGCAGAAAAATACTTCTAACTGGAAAACACATGCAAGCAAGGATGCAAAAGGTGAGAAAAACTCTTCCAGCTTTCTTACTGGAGAAACCAAACACCCAGGCAGTGCAGATGATGAACACTGTAACTCACCATGGACTGGAGAACCGGCATAGTATAAGTTCAGTATTTTTCGCCCTCACTCTTGATTTTCTTGCTATTCCCCTGCAACTATCTCCTTCCTTTCCCCTTACTCTTATGCTATTCATGGGCCAGTTAGAAAGCCTTCATACAGCCAATTTCATACCTCTGAATCCCCATCAGTTATAATCACAGCTGTAGAGTCTAGTGGATGAAGAGGCTGCCTCATATTTCAAAGTTTAATGAGTTCCATTCCTGTTAATATTACACTTCTATTAAAATTCATGGTCATTTTTTCCATTAATTTCATTTATAAATTAATTCCTTCTAATTTTCTAAAGCATTAACATGACCAGTGACTTATGTAGGTCATCCCAAATGAGTGTCAGTAAAACCTTTATAATGCAACATCTTGTATTCTGTACATCTTGATCGTGACCCTCCCACAATTTATAATTGGGATTCACAAGGTAGGAAGAAAGAAAAGGGACAATTTTTATAGTTTATCTTCAAAGAATGGTGAAAAATTAACACGATCCAGGTGACAAAAAGAGCTCTTGTACAGAGGGAATGCTATGCCTATGAACTAAGAGAGTTCTGCTTCACTTAGTAACAGAGAATAATATATGGGCAGAAGGAGTAAAAAGCCTGGATGTTACACTGTCTTCTCTTTTCTTCTTTTTCTGCTCAAAGACTGATCAGCATGCCAGAAGGCAATCATGTCCTGCAGATAAGTGGAATAAGAAACCAAGAATATTGAAAAGCATCTATCTAAGGCTGCTCCCAGTGCACAAACACCTGAAGCGAAACTGCTGCAAGTTTACCAGGATGTTTTTGAAGAACTAGGGTATCGTAGAAGATACATCACATACATAAAAATTATTCAGCCGGTACAGCGCATGCCTACCAAATTCTATGAGAAAACAGCAGAAGCAATAAAGTAAACAAAATAAAAACACAGAGTCCACAAGTACCAAGAGGCAACATGGCAGTCATTGGAAGGCTGGGCTTCTGTAGAACCTCAGCAACTATGAGCTTTAAAGAGTCATCATTGCCCAAAGCTTAACTGGAAAAGAAAGACTGCAAATGTATCTCAATATTTGATAAGACACATTTGCAGTGAAGCATTTTTGGGAAGTGTCATGTTCCAGTCTTGGCAGTTGTGACCTGCAGCTTTCACCAGGACATGCAATGTCCTGCAAGCACCGACATAGGAGAGGGAGCTAGCATCCCACCAGCAGGTACATCGGGCTGCAGCTGGCTGGACCTTGAACTACAGTCAAAGTATAAGACCTGCTTTGTTGAAGTTTTTTCACAAGGAGGCCCAGTAAAACCAGCTAATTTGCTACTCGAGCACAGTAACTGGTTAGTCAGCAGTCTCTGAAGTGCCTTCCTGCCCTGGTAATGCGCCCCGACAACAATATCAGAATGACGACTCACTGGTGCAAGCAGTCACTGCAGAACCTCTTTGTTCTCCCCAAACAGTCAATAACCCATGACAAGTCTCAAAGGCTTCCCTTACACAAAGCACAGCAAAGTGTAACGCACAGGGCCATATTTCCTTCACTCTCCCACTGATTCATCATCCCATTGCTGCAGTTTAACACAGTACAGGGACTTTTCAAGAATTCAAAGTTAGTCTTGCACATCATTTTTGATGCTACACATGAGTTAGTTGAAACAAATAAAACAGTGTGAAAAACATTGCTTTCTTGCTCCAAAGCATTCGTACTGTGGTATCAATGCATTCACTATTGCTATGCGCACCCCACTCTACATATATTTAAAAGATTCCCATGGAGCTGCTCACAATTTACAGAGAGGAATTAATCTTTAGCTGCAAAAATGAAAGCTGCAGACACTAGCTGGCAGCTCTCAGAGCTTATTATTCATTGCTTCCTCAGCAAAAAATAGTTCTGTACCTAAACCTGCAAATTTTGGATCACCAATAAACTCTAAGCGCATAGTTATTATCAGATTAACTCATCTAGCTGGAAGTAGCAGTCCTTAAAACACCCAAAGATATCATTATTTTGTTCCAGGGAAAGCTAAATTGCATTAAAATCTCAGACAATGTCCAAATCATTTGCAAAACTGGGATTGTCTGAGCTCCAGGGAAACACACAGTATAGGAAAGCCAATGTAAAGAAGGTTTTATAACTCCCATGTTTCCAAGGTCAGGTGGAGGTATCAAATACAAAGTGTGTTCACTGCTCCCTTGCGTAGCTGGAAAAGCTAAGGAATGTAATCTCTGCCTCTGCTTTTGGTCTAGAGGAATTCAGGGACCACAAAACGCTAATCACACTGCTTACTGCAGTGCCAGAAGGAACTCAAGATGCTAGAATGACGTATGGCCCTGTACAGAACAGAGTAACAGTGCTTTATGGATATATGAATAAGACAAGAATCCTCTCTCAATCTAATTATTTGAAAACCTTGGATTCTCCAAACACAAATGCATTGCCCTTCACTGCACACATAACTGCTTTAAAAAGCAATTATTATTCACACACAGGAACCTGAACAGTTTGGGAAGAAAAGAATCAGAACAGCTGTTGAAGAACTGAATTTATTATCTTGTTAGGAAAAGAAAAAGAAAGAAAAAGAAAAAAAGAGAATGAGACCATATAAGTATGGCACATATACGTTTCAGTATTGAAATTCAAGTCTAAGAACTATCAGCGTTTATGGTAGTATTAACCATTGTCTTAAGTAGTCACTGATTAGTACACAGGTAGTTAGCGTAGCTCTTCTTTTAACTGTCTGGACAAGATTTTAATGATTGTAAATATTACATTCAGTTTCATATGATCTGCAACATTCACTTTTAGGATCTTTTTGAAAGCTAATTTAGCAAAAGAAATTATGTTACCCTTTGACTCAATCAAAAGTTCTAATGTGTGGTTCAAGCAGAAATTAAAAACACCCACTCCTAATGTGGCAGCTATTCACTTTTCAAACCTCAGTTAGAAGTTACTACTTCTCCTACACAATACCCTGTGATACCCTTAGTTCATTTTCAGTCTCAACAGCAATGCTGTGGTGGGTTTGTGTGATTTTGGTAGCGGGGAGGCTACAGGGGTGGCTTCTGCAAGAAGTTGCTAGATGTCCATGCCCAACAGAACCAATGCCAGCTGGTTCCAAGATGGACCCACCACCAGCCAAGACCAAGCCCATCAGCAACGGTGGTAGCGCCTTTGGGGTAACAGAGTTAAGAAGAGGGGGAAATGCCAGGAACAACTGCTCCTTAATACAGAGCAAAAAGCAGGATCAGGCCCCACAGCTCCACACAAGCACTTTTTGGAATAGTCTTTCTGAGGGGTTTTGGCTGCCTGAACATAGGCATGAAGTGCCATTTTAGATGCCCTTAAGCGTGTGAGACATCCACGTGGGGCTGACACACATGACATGACATGAGACTGCAAATCCACAATCTTCTGGAGAAGCAGCTGAAGTGTAGGAGATGGAGGGCATCTGAAAGGGCACTATGACACCTCTGTTTTGAAAACTGGGTCGCATTCCCCGTCTTTTAAACCTCCTTTCAAATGCAATTTACTCAGAGTACATTTGCTTGCTACTTGTATGCGTGATTCACTTCATGAACTCTGTCTGCGTTGCTTTAATTATAACAGTTCTATCGGCCCTGACTTTGTCCTACAGCAATTTTTAGTCCAGATGAAACAGCCCTGTGAAAAGATCTTTTGACTCTATTGTGAAAGAATTAACAATTTCATCCACTGCATTTCCAAGGAGAAAAATTAAGAAGACTCATTCCCACAGGTGCATAGAGAGCTTGAAGCCAAATGACACTGACAATAACCTGTATGTTTTTTTCTCTTTTAAGTCATCAGTTTGAATCCCATTCAGCTTGAGAGGATAGCATGGCTCAGTCCTGAATGAATTTCTCACAGTCAGGGCTATGTGCTGGAATAGACTGGAAAAAATATAATCCAGAACAAGTCTTTCCTTAAGCAAATTGACACTATCACTACCAACACCAGGAGAACCAGGCATAGGAGTGGCCAGGTGAGCCTGTGCTTCTCCATGCCACCTGCCAGCCAGGTACTAGCAAGGGCAAGAAAGCATAGGCTTTCTGATGTAAGAATTCATCCTAAGTGGATGCTCTGGATGCTTCAGAAAGTCACCGTGTTCATATGTGCCTGACCCATAGGTGTGACGACTCTCAAACTGTTTCCCCTCCTTGCCCTTCCCCAGTAAACTGCGTTTGGTGGAAGAGCAACACAGCGACTCAGTTCCACTGTGTGTTCTCTAATTCATCTTATCCTCTGTGTATTCCACCATTTCCAGCACGCTGCTGCTCTCAATAATTAATAAGAAATAACACTAGAATGCTTAGCTGAGCTAAACTCTTTGCAAGTTGACCATCAGCCCTGTTTACTTGCATTTAGTGTCATCGGTACACCAGAAATACTTTTTGCTCCAAAGAGACGGGAAAGGGGGAAAAAGGGAACGTTCTGGTTTCCTTGTCCTGATTTTGCCTTGGGGCAAGGCACAGCTCCTGCTATGTGTCACGGGCTGTACCACTGGTTAAGAGCTCTGCCCTGCCTACACTCAAGGGAAGTGGCAAAGCCGCAAGCACAAGATCAGCATTTTTTAAACATAACTTGGATCATCATTTCTGGTTTTATTTCCAAGGGAAATGGCTACAATGCATTAAACAGCACACTCAGACAGGGAACATGGATAGTACGGTGACCTGAAAAATTCATGTTCAGTAACAGTTAAAGTGACCTTACTGGAGGTACTGATGCAGTCAGTTCTGTATCCCACCAGCTCAGTTAACTGCAGGCAAAAGGAAAAGAGGGCATCGATACTCTAAAATGACGACTTTACTCATCAGAAAGCATAAGATGCCTGGGTTGTACACAGTGAGAAGAGGCAACATCTGAAATGAAAGAGGAGTAGGAAGAGTTCTGCAATTCATGTAATTTTCATTTTTTCATTTTTTTTTCTAATTTTAATTGCTGTGGCAGTGCCCTTTGGTGACACAGGTCCTGGGAACCTCAATACACAGAGTTACCCATTGGTTGTGCTTTGACTCCTGTTCCAGCCTCCACTCATCTTGTTCCAGCATCCTTTCCCTCAACAGTTTCTGTGGAACCTGTTGCATTATTATTATTGTTGTTGTTGTTGTTAAAATGTTACCATTACAGAAAGTGCATTTTTTCCTTGAATACTGCTCTGTCTTCATAGGAAAAAATGAAGTATTCACTTTTTCCATGGAAAAAATGAGATCATCTGCTGAAGATTTTGACAAATTATTAAAAATTATTTAAATTCTACATGAGAAAAACTTCACCCAGTTTCCAGCTGGTTCCTCCTAATGTTTCATCTGCACTACAGTTTCTTCAATGTAGGGAATCAGTTTTTAAACAAAAGTTTAATTTGGTTGATTGGTTCTTAGAGTATGTGCAAATAGCACTGCTCTAAATATCCATTTTTCTAATCAAAAACGAAGGGACAGATTCACAGGGGAGAATCCCCTGCACAGAAGCAATTAATAAAAGGCAAACACTATTGTTGCTTTTATTGACTTCAATAGCAGCTGGTAGGTGCTGTCTTTCTGATAACCAGGCAACTTACTGAAAAATAAGATGGAAAGAATGAACTTGGGGAATTCACTTGTTAAGCTTTAACCGAGGGCGTATATCAAGAGAACATAAAAGTCTTCTTCCATTCCCAAAACAACGTCTTCATAGAAGTTATAATTCAACCCTGCTCCACCCTGTGAAAAATGGTATTTACCTATTCCAGCTTCATCTTTTCCTCATGCAGAGGGCAAAATCAGGATTCTTTCTTATTTCTTGCATTACTACTCATACCACTGCTGTGTGTGGAAAACTCCAGCTCTTGGATTAGCGTTGCAGCATGGAAGTCACCTTGGCAGGAGTTTTCTGAAGTTTCAATTGCAATTTAGCTCTGATGAGGGCTAAAGATATTATCACCTACTGCAATTTCAAATCTTCAGAACCAAAATGATCATGCAGCTGAGCATACTGAATGCTGACAATCAATTGCGTTCTGGTGATTAAGCAGCCCTCAGAGTAGTAAAGACTCACTTAAGAGTTATTAACAAAAAAAAAAAAAAAAACAAAAAAACACCACACAAAAAAAAAACCACCACCAAACACACAACACCCCCTGCAGCTTGTTTCCTAACAGCACAGTCTTGTCTTAGGCTGCTTTCTTTAAGGAGGAGAGGACACGTCTGTTCAACCGTAATTCACAGGAGGCTTTTTGCAGCTGATACAGGGAGCTGTAAAGTGCCTTCTGCTTCACTTTCTTACCTCCTCAGACAATACCTCATGGCGAACAGGTGCATGAGAATATGAAATATAGGAAGGGGCATATCTTCCTACACAAAAGGAAATGCACAAGAGGAAGAAAGCATCCAAAGAGATGAGCATTCGCTAATGAGGAGCAGCTCCAGCAGTTATTTAGTGGGAGCCTACCCAGTTGCTTACTGTCTCTTTTAGTTTGCATTGGTTGTATGAAGTTAATTCCTTCCTACCATGCAAGAGGAGTTTAACTCTCCAAACGAGACTGGAAAATTATTTCAGATGAGTAAGAAAAGAGAGGCACTCAGTGAAGCCAACAGTCATTTAGCGTGGCTTATTATACCCCCACAGTACTATGAGGAAGTTTAGGCTCCAGTTCACAAACCAGCAATGCGATGTAAAGACGCTGTGAAGCCATTTATCAAGGGCTACGCATCAAACCAGTGCCTCAGCTCTGAAGTGCAAAAGGGTCTGAACTCGCGCCTGTCTTCTCACTCTGCTGGGAAGGATCTGCACCCCTCCCTAATTGCAGCTCACCTCAGTGGGAGAAAATGATGCCAGAGCCAGCACGAAGGTCAATCCGTAAATGATTGTTAAAGGTGCATCCAACCACACACGCAATTGGTGGAATAAAAGAAATGCTGTGAGACGCCTCCCTCTGCTCTGAAAGTGAGGAAAATGTTGTTCTTTAACTCCCTGTACTAAGACAGCATGGGTCTATTCATCAGCCGCAGGGAGCCTAGTCTGTATTTAGGAAATGGTATTTATAATGCAGTACTATACTCGATGTCAGTTCCCAGAGGACAGTCTGTGCCGTCTCTGTTGCTCTAGTGGAAGCGAACAGCTGCTTTCTAGATTTCCCAAAGCCCTGGTGCAAAATAAATCTTTCTCTCTCCACTTAATTTTAAAGAGCAACGATGGCTGGGCAGGGATTATATGCGGGAGAGAAGCAAAAGCAAGGAATGAATTGGTTTGTATAATTTTGCTTTTGTATTATTTGTAAAGTTACCATTTAAACTACAAAACTGACAAAACTAAAAAGTACCATCACGGGTGCAAAAGAGTAACTGCTACAGGGTACAAACATTACCTCCCTCTTCCCCTCCCCGAGCTACATTCACCCTTCCCTATTCCACAAAGTCTTTACTAAAATGAAGGGAAAGAAAAATGAATTCATAATATTAAACATATTTCATCCAAGAGAAAGAAAGAGATTGAGAGCAAACAATATATAGATTTGCTTCAGTTCCTGCAAGCTAGCCTTCACAGGACTAAGGTCAAGACTGACTTCTTGTTTCCATTTCACTCTTATTTTTAGCAAGTTTATACAGCCTTGTTGACTTAACACACTGCAGGCTGAAATCCAGTTTACAAAGCAGGAGAGCCAACTGTTTAATCTGAAGTGGGCACAAAACTAGTCTCAGGGTTACCTTACACTATATTCATTTCTGGCCATGTGGGACTTTAAAATTCGGTCTTTTAAAAGCTGAAGCAAGTCTTTACATTCTTCTGTTTAAGAAAGCTGGAGGGGCCAGCTCCCTGATCCTTTTGTCCCCTTACTATTTGTCCTACATGTTTTTAAGCTTTCCGTAGAGTCCTCTTTTTTGAGCATATAGCCATAGTAGAAAGAGGTGTTGATATCCAACCTAAGACACGCTTGGGAAGATGGCAAGAGCAAACATGCTTTCTTGTGCTCTTGTTTATGGGGAGATGATTTCTAATGTATTTTAGTGTTTATACCACCCGTCTACCTTATCAATCATCACTGAATGCTTCAGCTCACACAAGCTCATCGTGCTGCCCTTTACATTCAGACAGTTTTACTAATGAATAGCACATCTGATAGAAATTTGCCTCGTGCCTTGAACTTCACCTGGAGTTTAGTAGCATCCTGCTGTATCTCCAAATACAATTATGGTTTAACGGAGTAACGTCTCATCTCTCATTTCCTAACTAGAAAGAAGACAAAATAAATAAATAGTAACATGTATACTTCTTACACACTCTGCTCTCTCATATATGTGTCAGCATTTACTTACACACACACAGACACACAGAACTCACATGCATGAACTGCATATTATATGTATTCACACGTACAATTTAATGTCCTCTCTTCTTTAATCAATTATCCATGATAATCCATTGTATTCCCCCAGGTACTTAGTCATCAAAGCCACTTTAAACCTCTTCTTGAAGATCAAATGGCGCTTTAATCCATTTATTTACAGTTTACTGAGTTACAGAAAATTAATCAGGATCATAAGTTAGCTACTCCAGCAAGCCTCTTCTGAAGCCTGCTATCATTACAAACAGTAATTCTCAGGGAGCCAACGGGATGGGGGAAGAAAGGAACAAATCTCCTGACGTCTGTGCCTCCCATCAGCCGCCGTCAATGACTGCCTCTCTCTGATCCTTGTTTGATCAAACCATATTCCATCAAATCCATTTAAATGAATTAGCACTACTAAGGTAACAGAAGAGCTAAGTATTCTTAAACTTCATAGTTAAGTTGTTCATTTAGTGTCTTCTGGTGTCTAGCAGGCTGAGCTAGAGGTTTTCCTTCTGAAGTTCGTTGGGCACAATAACGCGTCTGTGAGAAAGTATGTGAATTACACAAGAGAGACCACATTTCTTTGAACTCTGCTAAAAGTTTCTCTTTATTGTTCCACGTCCTCATCCAAATATCCCCTTCCTCTCACACAGTTCTGCATAGTTGGCAGCCTAACAATGACTATTTAATGGCCAGCTTTCTGGATGTTACCAATACTGAATCACTATAATCATTCATTGACTAGACTGGGCTCCACAAATTTGGGGCCAAACAGTAATTCTTACACGTTCACATGTGAGCCATGCATATTCACACCAATTCTCTACCATGGTAGAGAAACTCAACTGGCAAAAGCGATACACTGTGAGCACCTGAATGAATTTCTTACCAATTCTGCAAAACCTTATAATATTTTTATGTTCACATACACATGCAAACACAGATACAGCAACCCCTGAAATGCTGTCACTGCTTTTAGAATTGCAGGAGCAGAGACAAGTAACAAAACATAGCTGTCAAGATGAGGAAGGGAACAAAAGTGCCATTGCCAACTGGTTCTGCTAGAGGTGTTGAAGTAGACCCAATGCTATTTCACAAAATAGAATTGACTGGGCTGGGAGGAGAATTATCTTCCCGTTCTTCCTTTCCCCATCAATTCGGTGGCACAAATTACCAAGACTTCAATTTTGCTTCTCTTCCAAAGAAGATATTATAATCATAACCTACATTTTCCAAATGTATATAGTGCAATAAAATAGACATACTAAAGCTTTTCTGACATTGCAATAAATCCACATGAGGAGATACCACATAAACTTTTTCTTCATCACAGGAGATTTAGATATGATGTCACCCTACTTAGAAACCATTCACATCACTCAATTTTTTTGACATGGTGACTCCAAACAACTTCACCAATGACCTCTCCATTTCCAGTTATTTCTCTGGGTAAGTGATAATCTCATCAGACTAGAACATTGCCATAGCGTAACAGTTCCCTTCTGCCGTATAACATCTATTTACTTTATTTCTATTACATCAAATAATCAAGATCGGATAACAATCAGGTCCTGTCTGAAAGACAATGTGTGTCTGGTAGTACTATTGCTGAAAAGCTGGAGTCTGGCTGCTCCTGAGAACAGAGTGTTTCCATACTACAGCTAATTCCCAGCCAGGCTATGTGCTAAAATACACATTGTGTTATGGGTTTTTTTTAATTACACACTTTTATAAATAAGCTGGGTCCTGACAGCTTCTGTGTCTTAAAAAGTGCATTGATAAATAAATGCTATTTAGGCAACTAGACTGCTTGGTATTCATTTAGTAACATTATTGAATAAAGGCACTTGGACAAGGATGTTAGAAGGAGAAAATTAAAATAGATCCTCCTAATTTAATGTGACAATTTCTTCTGGCTCTCTACCAGGAAAAGATTGTACCAATTTGTATTCTTTTACAATCGTGTATCAATAAGCATCTATTAGTAAGTCTGAGTGCTATCAAAGCATGTGGCATCTGCATCAGAGAGCCTAACTCTGACTTTCCTTGCACTGATGTAAATCTTCACAAGTACAGTTAAGTCCACAGAAAAAGCTACATAGGGGAAAAGAAAGTCAAGCCTAGTCAATTTAACCTTCAGTACCTTACTCCTTTTTTTCCTGATTTCCTACTATATAATTACCTTAATCATCTCCCAAAACACCTACAGTTATCAGGTAAGGCAGTTGGGTAAAGACACAACAGAGCCTTTGTGAAGGATTCAGGCCACTGTCGCAGTTTCGTTGATCATATTCACCTTCAGCATGGAGAGAACAGCCCATGAAAACTGCACCTGGTCTCAGCTTGCCAGGGGCTTGTGCCTGGAGTACACCTGCAGTTTCTCCTTCTGTTCTCCCTATTTCCAGGTTTCGTTCCTAAACTGCCCAGTCTAGAGCCATAGCAGCGCTGAAAAAAAACTCTTGTAAATGTACAATAAATAGAAGCAGGATGGAAATCTTATGAATTGGAAGATATGGGCCACTTCAAAGAGAGAATTAGATTCACATTTCCCAAAAATGTACAATATCAAGTACAATGTTCAGAGCACGCTTATTAACCTCATATCCTAAAGGATCTCAATACAGGGTCTCATAAAGCCATCCTTAATGGACCATGTAAGCATTTTTCAGCAGAGCATCAAAAAAGTCTGGCTATGTGTAGTTCATTCTTCCTTTTGCCTAAGGAAAGAGCTGTGTGTGCATTTCCTGGGCAGGGGCAGGAAGGAAAATAATGCAGCACTTTCCACGCACCGAAACTCCCACCAAAATACGGAGAAGTGATTCTCCGTGCTTCTCAATGTAATACATTGCTGCACAGGATAAAATCATTGGGGTCTATAAATACCTCTCTCTCCTCCTGTGAGGAATTTGAAACAAATCATACAATACATTTTCCAGTGACCAAAAGATGGCAGTATTTCAGAGCATTACACGTATCTACATATGATTTGGGGTGATTTTACATTTTGTCCTCATAATGGTAAAGAATCAGCTGAACTGTGATTCTGTAATCCAATCACAGGGAAATAAACAAAATGGGTTTATGCCATTTCATTACGAGGTAACCTACAAAACCATGGTAACCAACTGCAAAAGCTACTAATGTGCTCTGAATATTCTTCAAGACTAGGAAGCCAAAGCCATGTCCAAAGTTATATACATATATGCTTGTAGGATAGATATGTGTGTGTGTGTGTGTGTGACAGTAAAGAATAGATTTCAGATTAAAGGCTATTTTTTAAAAAAATTGTTTCAACAAGGTCTAGCCAAGGAGTTGTGCTGAGCTAAACTTCGCATCAGAAAGGCTGTAAGGGCTCACCCTGTTGCATGGTAACCAAACACATGAAGGGAAATTAAGCATATGTCTGCGAAAGTGCTGCAATTTGCTTTCAGTTGTGCAAATCACCTGAAAATTTAGCAGCTGCATCTTTTTAGTCTATATCACTGTCACCGTCATGTGGAGATGAGACATCATTATCAAAGTGCTCTGCCATTCTCCATCCCTTGATAAGGAAAACTCTTGTTTCCACCTTCAGCATCTGTACTCCTACAACATTTATGGAAAACTCTACATCCCTCAAATGACTGCAGAGAACTACAAGCTCATTAACCCTATTTTAATTGTCCTGTTGCAGGTAGATTTCAAAGAACTTACATGTTTTTCAGCAAGCTGTGCTACACCCAATCTCCTATAGATGTACTATCACATTAGGTGGATGTTGAGTAATGCAGGTCTACGCAAAGGGGCTACAGAAATCTCGCAGAGGCATTCCTCATCTTCCTATGCAATTGCCTAACTCTATCTCCAGCTTCAGAAGGAAGCAGAGCATCTGCTTTCTGTCCGCACTCATTTCACAGCTTTGTACGTTTCTGAGCTTCCATACCAGTTTTCACTGATACATCATTAAGATTTCTTTTGCTTTTATATGGGTGCATACGGTAGACATCTTTCCTGGGTCCATTCCTGATGCACAGCTAAGCCTTCTTAGCAGTCCCTCTTGAATTTCCCACTACAGCCTTGTACTAGCCATTTAGCTTTCAGGGCTTTTCCTGTATTTTCTGAAGTTTCAAAACTCTCACTATTCCATTTAATCATCTAATTTCTGCAGATTTTATCTTATCTTCATTGACTTTCTTCATTCTACAGCCACTAGCTCATGCAAGGGCAGTACACACCATCCCTTTCAAACTGGCCAACTGCTGTTTCCTGAAATGTCTGCAGTGTCCCACATCCCACAAGGTTTCCACACACAGTAGTCCCTAGCTGGAATCTTCCTTGGATGTAACCTTCCCAATTCACTTTCTTCTCTTCCTTTGACAGAATAAATCTGTTCTGTGTTTTTGTGGTGGAAAGAACATTTGCCTGTAAGACCCAAGGTTATCTGTTACTGACATAGGAAGACTTAACAGTAAGGAGGCAGGAAACTGGAGGAGGAGCAAAAAGATTTCATAGCTAAAGAAATTGAAAGTCAACCTGAAGAACAGTATCCAATCTCTGCTGCTGGATATCCTTTTGATGCTACTGACTTTAATCTTCAGGTCTCAGTCTGCAGTCAGTAAAAAGTGGATGATATTACCCCCTCTACTTGAAAGATGTCTTCATGCTCACAGAAAATGGTCTCCAGTGACTTCAATGCAGAATATAGGGTGTTGCCAAAAATGAAATAGGTTAAAATGAAATTGTTTGTTGTTTTTTTTTTTCTCCTTCTGCAGAGAAACCACAGCCAGAGCTCTTAGAGATTAAAGAGTGGCTGGAGCAAACAGCCAAAACATTGAACAAGTTTAGCAGAGGTTAAAATTCTCTTAGAGGACAAGAAAGTTATCACCTGCCTCAAAGTGGCTTTATATTCCTGTGCTCATTAGTTCTGCAGTAGTACAATGTTACAAGGGAGCTTTCTCTTCAATTTAGTTGCCTTGTTCTTACAGAGAAATACAAGAGGTCTGGATGTGTCCACTCCCTCTCTTGATGGAAAATGGCAAATCACCTTTGAAAGTCTTGGAACAAGCAGATAAATATATGAAACCATCTCTTTGCAGCTGCCTAAGAGGTAAAATCTCTGTGAAAAGATGAGGTGAACTGGAAGGGCTCCCTTCTAGCTATCCACAAACGCCATCCAGAAAAGGATGGAAGAAGCTATTGCTGGCGTCTCAGGGCCATTTTTGCTGGACCCTAGTACCCTAAAAGAAACATTTTCATTTCATTGATCAGCCTGAAAGAGCATTGGGAAGGGGAAAAGCGCTAATAACTTGGCATGACAGAATGATAAAAAGCCTGAAATGAAATTACTAATAACAGCGTAGGCACTGGGCACACATGCTGTCCCGCCAGACCCAGCTTTTTTTCAGAGCAGTCCACCTTGTATTGCTTCCTTCAGCCAGTTAGCTGGGGACAGTGACTCTCCACTGGTTTCTCTAGAGGTCAGACAGCTTGCTTCCAGAGACACATGAATGCCAGAGATATACGAATGTCAGAAACCTGTTACTCATCTTCTCACAGCAGCAGATGATCAGTAACAATTCACAGCATCCAGAGTTTAAATGCAAAAATGATGCTAGGAAAAAATATTTACTCAAAATTATGCTCCATCTATTGTTTCCCATTCTGTCTTTCACTTAGCATTTTTCAGCATCAGCAAGTTTTCCAGTAATCCAGTTTGTCATTAGTCCGTATGCTACTACCACTGTAACCACCATCCTTATCTCAACACCAAATACTTCTAATCCNTCCATCACTGTGATGATTATCTCATTATTGCTTATATATTACAGTCCACCATAAAAAAAAAAAAAAAATATATATATACATATATATATATATGGCAGTCTAAACAAAGCACAAATCTCAGAAAATCAAAAGGTGAGCCACTGCCTCTATATGAAGAATTGTGGATTAAATGTGAAGTGCTCACATCCCAATTCTTCTTTTACTCCTTGGATGATATTTTAAAATCTATAGTACCACATAAGAACATCCAAAACAGAAAGACAGGAAAATCCATTTTTATGGGAGGAACAGCAGCTAGTGATTGTGCTTTCATTCCTTCCTGGGGACCAATACCAAATTTTGCTATAATAAATTCTCCCATTTTACATCTCCTCTATCAGTGTTTACATGACATTTCTCATGTATCTGCCATGCCACAATACCTATAATCATATTCAACATGCTAGTTATTGCATACAGTGCTTTACATAGTGTATACATCACCTTATAAAATATTGGAAGATAGAATAAAACAATGCCGAATTGGTTAGCATTTCTTTGCTGCAACACCTCCCATGTAAAGCACATGGAGAGAGGCCATGGTGGAAGTGAAATTGATCATCACTTCCTTCACTTTTTCCCAGCAGGAAATGAGAAGGGGAAAAAAAAATAATAAAAATAAAAATAAAAAATTCTGCTTACCCTACCCTCTCCTTCACCTCACAAACTGCAGCTCCAGTGATCTGTTATAATCTTACTTCCACACTGACACCAAGCAACATGATCCCCTGCATTTCTCTTGTCACCGGGTCCCAGTATGCCAGCCCCTTGCTGAGAATATTTACCTTTCTGGAAACCCTTCAATTAGCTGGGTTAACTTCTGAGCCGATCCCCTCAATGGATGGTGGACACTAATGATCTCTCCTCTCTCTTACTCAGCCTTATGCTCCCAGCCCCTCCCATTTTTGAGCCATGAACCTACACCATGAATATCCAAAGTTATAGAGGCAATCCTGAGAAGGGGCAATGCAGAGCTACGGCTGGATGCAGTGATAGCACCCATCAGGGCTGGCACTGCACAGGGTCATTCAGGTCTTCAACCAGGTCCTGCCTCCATGCACTTTCAGAGTCTGTCCACTGCATCCAAAAATTGTTTCAGCTTTTGCTCGCCCTCAGAAGTGTGGAGTTTTCGTCTGTAGGCACCCTCATTTCTGATTCCAAAACATCACCGGTATTTTTCAGGGCTACACACATGGCGAGTCAAACACTACAGGGCATTTCTTTTCTTTCCTGACAAAAGTTATTAAAACATTCTCTCATTCTTACCTTCATCGTGACCTTTTTCCTTGTTTCTCATCTTCCACCTCTATACAACCTCTTTAACGCTCTTTTCCATCCCCCCAAGCCATGACACAACATTGCACAGCAACACAAAGATGCTGCCAGTCTCTCCAAGCAGCTGTTTTACAGGACCACATGTCTGTTCACCTGCCAGGCATGTGATTCCTATTAGCATCAGTGCAAGCTCTGCTGCAAAGCAATGGCAGTCCATGGCTCAGAAGCTCTCCGCTAGCCTGGGGAGGTTCTGATGGGTTTACACAGCAATTTTCTTCAGTTTGTTGGGAGCGCAGATTTATTTCACTTGTTTGTCTTTTAATAAGAATGAACTGGTTTTGCCAATATTTTTACTGATATTCTACAGTCAAAAATATAATATAACTCTGATAAGTCTGAGCTAAGATACCTCAGATATACAAGTAACTACAAGACTACAAGAGTCAGAAGGCTCCACTGAGCCATTGTAACTGCTAGGCTGTAGAAAAGGAGGAAGATGTAATTTCTCAATTGAGTACATAACATCTGACTGAGCTATAGCATCTGTCTAAGAAAAACATCTGTGACAGACTGCAGAATATATATCAGATTATGATATGAATAAAGTACATAAATAGTAACCAGCATGTTTTCTTTCAGGATTTGCTTTTAAAATTAGCTATTTCTAACTGTGGTAAGTGCACCACTTGCTAATAGTCCATGGGTATGTAAATTCTTGGAATACAGTTCTTATTCAAGTAAATACGGTAATATTCTCATTTCAAACTTCAGTAGCACTTAGACTCTCAGCTTAAAAACAAGAATAAACTCAGTCCAGAAAGTTAAATGGGGTTCTCTTGGGGTCATCTAACTGGAACAGTATTATCCTAACAGACAGACAGCTGTTGTAAGAAAATCATTGACTTTTAATGACTTTTTGCCATAGTAATCCCACAGTGATTGGAGGCATAAAAAATATCCAGAAAATTCTAAGAAAGAGGAAAGGTAGCACTAACTGTTAAGTAAACATTAAAGAAAGTGAACTCTCAGACAAAGAACTGAAGGTCGCTGACTTAATCCATTGCATGTCAGGAAGAAATGTTTCAGGAGGATGAAGACAGCCCTGCATCCAGATAAGTATTGATTTCCATGGACCTGTAGTTCTCCTGCACTGTTTAAAGTCCTGTATCTGTGCTTGGGAAGTTCCTTTGCAAATCCTGTGTTCCTTATTTCAACTGCCACAAATGGGTTAAACTCTAAGCTAGAATGTATATACTTTAGGATGTTTCAACACAGTCTTTGAGACACAGGAAAGGGACTAGAAAAAAAGATGTGCCCCTGAGAGAGCATTTGAGGAGCTCCACATCATGAAGAGAGGAGTGAATTCAGATTGAAGACAACATCTCTACTACAGAATTTAAACACTAGGTGCAAATAATACAATCTGGTCACCATCCACTAGGGAGGCTCAGCCAGACCATGACAAAATTCACAGGCAGCAGATCACAGAAAAATCTTCTCTTTCATGAGAGATGATGAAAGGACATGCAGAAATTTCTAGCTGAATTATACCTGAAGTAGAAAATAGAGGTAAGAAAGACAAGGCAATGGATCCCGAGATTAGGAATTGAAGGGTCTGTGGTTCTCAAGGCTTTGGCACTGTGTGACATTAAGAATATTTTCAAGTCACTCTATATTCGATTCACTTTCCTCTAAATATTAAACAGAAAACAGAAATCAAAGCTAGCTGTATTTTTTCTTTTTTTAAAAAGACAAAGCAATGGAATGTAGTGACACACTAATCGTTTACAATGCAAATTTGAAACAAATTTGTGAGGGTTTATAGGTAGTTTACAGCCCCAGACTAATGAGCTCCCAAGCTTGCACACCTTTTGAGTTGCAGACTCAAGGGAGAGCAAGCCTTTCCCGCTCTGCAGAGATGATCACATTTACAGTATTTGTGGTCTGAGTGTGCCTTTAACAATAATCTCTCCTTAGAAATACTCTTATCAATTATTCAGAAATAAATATAAAATAGTCACTGCATATAAAATTTGATAAGTGGCACAATAAAATAAAGTACAGAGTGCCATGCCCTCCTGTCAGAACAATCTATGCCTTACACAACTGAAGGATGGGGAGGGGGGGAACCAAAACATCTCCTGGCCACAGTGAACAAACAATTCCATGCAGACGCCTATGCTGTAATAAAAGCAGTTGGTAAGATGCCTTGATCCATAAAGAACAGAGTCATTAGGAAGAAAAGGAGGTGACATTGCCTCTGTATTTCATGCACTTTATACTAATCCCAGACAAACGTATGCAGTTCCTTTGGCTTGTTTTCTTGAAGGATGTTGAAAAATGGGTGCAAAAAATAAAACCTATTTAAAAAAATCTGAGAGCTGTACAGGGACAAAGGCAATGAACACAATGCCTTTAACAACGAATCAAGGAACAATTGCGATGGTGAGGAAGAGGCATCATAAAAAGAAAATATTGGCAATCTCTTAAAAGAGAAGAGAAAGGTAGAGTACTGACCAGTAGCTGAAGACAAATTTAAACAAGAAATTAGGTACAAGATTTGTTGGTGTTTTCTTTTTATAGTGATGGTAAAAAAACATTTCATTTTTCTCACAGAGTTAGGAGGGCTGGATGACTGTTAGGACTCTACATGTTCATTACCTTCTAAGATCATCAAAAGGAGCAGCCAGGGCAAGGGCAATTCTTTTCCAGAGGAGAGGTGAGTGTAGTGACAACTTTCTGCAGAGTCTCACTCCATCTGACAGATGTGGTTGGTACTTGGTGGCCTCACAGACACTCCCAGATGATACATGGAGGTCAGGAGCACACAGCAGGAGGAAATCCCAGAGGTGGCTGTGGCCTTTTACACACCTGCCTTTCATGATCTTTCCTTAACAGATTTACAGCCCCTCTGAACTCACCCAGCAGAGAAGTTGCCTCCCAGGCATCTGGCTGTTTACAGGGTAGCAATCACACTTCCACCACATAGAAGATAAGAGTTTCAGTGGCAGTTTGGAAACTGTTGATTGCATTCATCTTCCACCAGCTGGTCTTTGGGAAGAAAAACACCAGATGAAACTGGGTGAGCCATCTTCTTCTGGCCTTTTCTTCTTAACCTCACCAGTACCTTTTGGAGCCCTCTTTTTCTTTCTTCTCTTAAAGAATTTCAAAATACTGTGTTACTTGTCTATAGAAATTTGTCTATTTGTATTTGCCTTCATTACACTTTATTCTTTTACATCAGTAGAAATGATACATGACATGACACGTTGTAAGCTGTCAGAGTAAATTGATGTGTCGTGATAGGACATTATAATCTCAAAATATCTATCCATTTGTGTAATCTTTCAAGATGGTTGACAGCGGAAAGTTTAGGGCAGACATCTAGGAGAAACAAAGAAGAAATAAGAACATTCTCTTATCACAGAGTGTTTAATGCATCTCTCTACTTTCACATTAAAACACCCAAAGCCAAGAAAGTGTGTGGAAACACAACAGAACTTGAAGTGTGTGATGCTGGCCACAAGCATGTATCTTCACTGTTTGGGCAAATTCCTCAGATGACAATAATTTTAAATTCTTGTTATCTTTTTGAACAAAGCATCAGAAAGAGCCAAGGAAACACAGTGACACCAGAGAGGGCTGGTAACACCAGTCACACAAAGAAATAAATCAGTCTGCAGTGATCTGTGATTTGAGGATCCAGAAAGCCCTTCTCCAGGCACCAAGGTTTCCCCACAGGATACCTAGAGACTGCCTCTCAACTTAAATGTATAAATCCCTCCCAGGGCTCAGTCACTTGCTTTGCCATACTGTACCAAGCATTCATCAGTCCCCTTTGAGGTAGATTTGAGGAGAAGGAGCAAGAAGACAGAAAAAGAGGGGATGAAAGAATCTGTGATCACTGAAGCATTCATGCCTCCACTTGAGAGCAAGTTTTTTGAGCCCTGTTATCAGCAAACATCTCTGAAACCCTCTGGCAAAGGGTATTTTCCACATCTTCCCCTAGTGCTGTTCAAAGCAGAGTTTCGCAGAGCTCAAGGCAAGAGATGACCACTATGTTCTCTCACGTAGTGAAGCAGCACCTGTACCAAAGATAAATATCTTAGCTTAAAGGATGTTTTTCAGACCACAGTGTTACTGTGAAAGCACAGGTGAAGTCAATGTGCTACTTGTGCTTGAGATTTCTATAAGATGCCCCTGTCAGACTAAGCATATGGGGGAAAGATCAAAACTCCCAAGTTCTCAGCCAATCTGACACAGAGAAGTTATGTCTTCCCCAAACACAATGATCAGTATGACCCCAAGTAGACGAGCAAGGCACGTCAGCCAGACAGCTTAGGAAAAGCATGCTCTGCGTCAATCCATCCAATCTTCCAACTGCATCAGGAGGAAAGGAAAAAAGTAAGATAGAGTTGGTTGGCTTTACAATGAGAAAACAGAAATCCTTCCTGACCAATGCAAATAAACAGCTGCTCTCCTGAAACATAAACAATGATTTGAATTAGTGTCAAAGGAGACCTCCATATTTTAGGATTATGTTGAAGATAACACAGGCAACACATTGTCCTCAAGACCCAAGAAGAAAAGGATAAATATGGGAGATCTGCAAACTGCTAAACCAGCCAGAACTCCTACATCCAGCCACTCTTTACAAATATGTGGACTAGCTTGATACCTTTTTCCTCAGAAATTACTTTAACTCATGTTAAAAAAACAAACAACAACAAAAAAAAAACCCACAAAGCACAGCTTCACTTTGAAAAGTCACAAAGAATAATGAATGCACCACTTTCATGGCAGCTTTTATAACAATTTCTAAGGTTCACTGCTAAGTAATTGCCTCTTACTTCAACATAAAACTTATCTAATTTCATCTTTGGATCTGTTTGCATCTTTGCTAGCAAAGTTGTAATGCTCTCCTACCCTGAGATGAGCTATTTCCCATCAATAAGTACCTATACCCACTGATAAGATCACTGCTCAATTTTGTTTTGATTAATACAGAAGCTACTACTGCTATAAGTTACTCTCACATTTTACTGAAAAAATAATCGATTTTTAAGACACCAGCTAAAACAAGAAATCCAACAAAAATCTGTTTCAGATCCAGTCAGAACATATTTTCCAAACAGAAGCATCAACACATCTTACTTAAGGTAAACTCAAACCATTTTGTTCAATCTGAGACAACTGCCTCGTGCAATTTTGTGTGTTATTTAACAATTTCAATATTTTTCAGAAGGTTTGTTTGTTTTTAAGATATGCTGCTCTCAAACAAAAGAGATTCACAGGCTTGTGTTGAACTGTTAAGCCAATCTGTTTCAGTATTTCCAGAATGTTGAATATTTTTTGAGGGGGGTGGGGGGTGTTTTGGGGTTTTTTGTTGGGGGTTGGGTTTGGGGTTTTTTACATTTATAAATTTCCCCTTGCTCTACATTTTTCAAAACAATGGGGATGTAGCAAGATCACTATAGTGATTTTGCTAACTTTCCCAAATTTCCTCTTTCTCCCATAAATGTCTTTTTTCTGAAAATGGTCTGGTGATAAGTGTCCTCACTCTCTTTGTAGATAATCAAGATTTTAACACATCTACAGTGTCTAACTGGAATATCATAAATAATCCCAGCACCACCCACTAAGAAAGTATGAGTGCAAAATATCAATTAGCTGGCTTATAAAGACAGCACTGGCCATCCTGGCACTGAATGTGGGAAAAACAGTATGTGATCGTGTAATCAAAGGCTGCATCACAAAGCTCATGCACAAGGGGATTGAGTTAAGCCTGAACAGGCAAGTACATTAATTCTGTCATTTATAAACTCAACTGGCATTTCCTGAACACTTGACTTTGCAATCTGAATAGCAGTAATTAATTTAGGGGTTGTGTGTAACTAATGATGACTAATATGACAGACCCATAATCTTCTACGTATCACAATGGTAAAAGATAGGTGCATAGATAGCCAAATTTTTCACGTAATTTCATCTGAATAACAAAAAAGGCAGAGCCTGAGTCTGTTTTGAAGCTCACAGGGCTTTGAGTTAATAACATGTTGGACAGCAGTCTGCATGTTCTTGTAATTAACACAATAGCACATACCTACCCACCATATTGCCAACCACAAAAAGGAACATAGATTCCACCCCTTGATGATACCTTGCACTCCCCATGAATTCTTGTCTTGAACACAGTGATTGCCGCCTAAGAAAGAACACTGCACTTTTTCACTGCTGTACTACCCTGTACAGGGCACAGTGATTCTTTGTCATCATCCACCAGTGTGGATCCACCAAATATGAGGTTAACACTAGTGGGAGAGTTCTTTTGGTGTGAACGCTTTTATTTTTCAGTCTTTTCATTTTCTTCAGCTTTTTCTTTTTTTTTCTTTTTTTTTTTAATTCAAATCCCTATTTAGAAGCACCTGAATGTTGCTTTTGTGCTGACTTGGTCATTACTTTGCTGGAGACATTTTTGAAGCTGGCAGCAGTTCCATCTGTTCACAATGGCAGGACAGAAAGGTAAGTCAGAAATACTGGTGCACCAACCACTGCTGCTCAAGAAAGATTCTGGGCCCCAACCAGAGCCTAAAGTAGTAACAGGAAATTGGCCTTAATAGCCGCCTTCTTGGACTGCAAAGTAAAAGCCAGTGTGGCTAGAGGGATTTTCTTAAGGAAGATTATCTTCCAACTCTTCATGTTAACATCCTCAGAGAGTCAAAAACAGGGGAAATGAGATGACAGTAATCTTTGGAACATCCTAAGAGGTATGTTAACAAGTACTAAAGACATGCATAAAATGTAACCTGGTATATTTCAAACATTAAGGGTCTGGAATTACCATAAAGAACCATGGCAACAACAGGCAATTAATTCACACTTATTCAGATTACCATAGAAACTGGACCAACATACCAGAAATTATCTATAATTTCTCACTCCAAACATTCAAGCACAGTCTATAATTTCCATAATAATTGACTGCTTGTAATAACCACAGAAATATAATAAAATGTCTGTGAAACACTATGAAATCTTGACATAATGAAGGCCAAATATAATTTAAAAAACCTGCACAGCTTTTGCCTGTATTATAATACACAGAACAGGAGGGAAAAAAAAAAAAATTTCATCTTCCAACATGGTACTGCAGGAGAAATTAACACTATTCCGTCAGATGAAAAGAAAAATGCACTTACATCACGACAAATCACAACACAAAAAGCTGCCAAGGCAGAGCAGAGCTGCAACGTGCAGAGTGCAGGCTCCATGAAGCATCGCCTTGCTCTTTATTTCAAGAAGTCTCTCTTAGCTCAGTTTAGCAGCCATTTTGTTGTTGAAGCTTTCTGTAGAAAAAAAAAAAAAGACATTTCCTTTCAAAATCTATTGCTCTTGCAGGTACCTCAGTAACAAGACTCTATGTGAAGCCTCTGTGTCCTCAGTAGGATCATCCTTGACTCCTTGTGTATGTTCATAGCTTTTTCAAATCCATTAATACTGAAAATTCTACTGAAAATATTGTTGACCCTACTATAAGAAATGGGTACCTGATCATATCCAGTATGATTAATCCTATATAAAACATACTTGGGTACTATTTACAAGAGATTTTCAGCAGTTTCAATTAAAGTATTGCCAGCAAAACTAGTAAAACATAATTCAAACTAAGTGACACTACTAACAAGGGTGGGGAATTACTGATTCAGCGGAGTTTTGAAGGCATCAGACAGGCAGAGCTGGAACAGAAGTGAATGCGAATTACTGACTCAAAGAGCTGTGACAAGGAAGAACAGCCCAGAAGAGAAACCGCCTTTTCCCTTTTGGCTCTACAGGAAGACTAAGGATAACTCCTTTCCCCATGCTAAAATTAATCTCTGAACATTTCTCCTCACCACCACCATCAGCCCACAAGTCCATTACTTATTTTGTGTTACACATGACACACTTCAAAACACATGCCAGTCAAAGGCAACATTCCCACTAACTCCAATTGCCCTTGAATCAGTTCTTCAAATCTGTTTCACACTAGTTGAACTTCATGGCTTTTTGACTGAGTTACTCCTTATTTACACTGGCAGTAGAGATTTCTGTCGGTGAATGTGAGAAGCCTTGTACATATCTTTTCACACAACAGATAATGAAAAGACAATTAAATGTTTATTGTCTGTGGGAAAATCAGAAAGGCAATTACCTTGTGCTGAACGTTTCCAAAACATATTGTGAAAGACTCTTCTTTCAAAAATGTGGCCAACTTGAAAGGAAAAGATCAGAGTATACCAATGTCAAGGTCTTGCTGGACAAAGAGTTAGTGATAATTAGTGAAAGTGACTGAAATATTCAGAACTTGGAGCCCTGGTTTGGATAAATATCCACTTTCAACCTTTTGCATAGTTCCTCAGAATTCCCAAGTGTTACCAATCAGGAAGTAAAACTTACAAAGTCTTGTTTTCCTATGCCAGTGGCATAATAATGTTTAAAAGATCAATTAGCCCACCCCACTTTTTTTTTTCCCCCCTCCTTCTTGGAGTGCCTAACTTTGGGAAGTTCACAGAAAGAAAGGCTGCAAAACATCTATTTCAAACTCTATTAAACATCAACAAAGTTTAGTTCTTATTTGTTTAGCAATCCTGGTAGATGATCATACCAAAACAACCACATTGCCTGACACAATTAGACATCAGGTATCCTCAATTATAAATGAGACACAGAATGACTTGGTGTAAGTCACTTAGTGTGGCTCTGTCATTATAACATTAGATGTTGCAAGGATATCGTAAATCTTTTGTCACTGATTCTTGAAAAGCACTAATTCTTGGCTGAAACTGCTAGAGAGTGATATAGCACTGTACTTTTCATTGTACTTGAATGAGTTTTGGTCTGGGGTTTCCTTTTTCATCTCCCACATCATATTTTTCAGGAAACTCAATACTGTCAGGAAGGTAAAGTTTCTCTGGGGTGCAAATTCACCACATAAAATATTTGAAGTGAAAGCCAGGCTTGCTGACAGTCATAAAGTTAATCTAGCTCTGCTTCTCAGCCTTTACAACAAGTGGAGGACATCACAACCCATAAGACAAAGGCTGTGCAATTTGATAGGTAACTTAAAATTCTGGGCCTTCACAAGCACTGCCTACACGAAGTATCGGATGTGACTTCAGCTGTGCAAGTTGCTGCACTTTCTGCCAGCTGTCAGGTCCACGTGCACATCCCAGGCTCACCCAGCCCCTCACGGGCACAGCCGAGAGGCCAGGACACCGCAGGACCTTAGAGTACGCATCCAGCCCACACAAAACAGGCATAGACGTTGTGGCCGCCTGGGCTTCCTCCTGACAAGGCAGCTGAGATTCATAGCCATCTCCTCCAGCAACTACAAGTGCCGATTCCCTTTCGTGAAAGGGACTTCGCCAGGAAGAATTAAGTCTTGTGAAACATTTACAGACACTAGATTAGGGGCGGTGTGCTTGTAAGGCAGCTGAAGAGCAGATGCTCAGCATGGGAAAATTATCAGAGTCTAGTAAAATGTTTGAGCCTCTGGCAAGTGTGAAATAAGGACCTCCTCCCAAAATTTAAGATTCAGAGACACCGTTCAGTGTGGTGTAAATGCATGTGATTTAATACACGAGTGTTTCCACTGAAGCTATCATGTCAGAGTATTAACAGTTTCAGTTTGATGTGCTGATGTCCTTAAGTACCTAAGCAGAAGAACTACTTACATACTTTACATTACATATAGAAGATGAATAAGTATTTTGCTGACTCAGTGCCAGGTACTGGATGAAGTTGATGCTTAAGACAGACCATCACTCCTACTGAAAAGGTCTGCTGTCATCTCCAGAAGAGGGCAGTGCTGGCTTAAACTAGCAGGACACAGGCCCTCAAAGTCTTGCCTCGCAAAGGGCAGTAAATTTCTTAAAGCAAAAATTCCCAGTCAGAATATTGCAAAGATGTGTAAAAACTACCACGCTACACAGGAACAACCAGTAGAGCAGTCCTGAGCAAAAGACCAAGTTTTGAAACATTTATCAACAACGTTCATATTTTGTCTTGAGATTTGGGCAGTGGCTGGATCTGTTTCTCACAACCTTTGTCTCTTTAGAAAGCTCTAGACAGGTTAGATGAATTACTATTTCTACGAAAAGGAAAGTGATTGACAGCGGTTGTTATCTCTCATTTGATCTTGTAGAGCTCAATCTGCCTGTTCCTTTTATCAGAGGCATAAGGAAAAGGTTTCATGCTCGGAGTGACCCAGATAGTACTCCCCCAAAGGCACAGAGAAACTTGGGGGAAGGAGGTCTTGGTTCAGATCCTCCTCTTACCTGCATAACTCACATGTAAAACCAGAAAAGAAAGTGACGTTGCTTAGAGAACTGTGGCTCGGGGACTAAGAACTGTGAAAGGACTGTTCGCTTTCAAGCAACAGAAAGAGAAATGAGTTGCAGGAATGGTACAGAGGTCACCTCCATACAAGGGCAAATAACAGACTTAGAGGTCAGTCTGCTTTAGGCTTTCTGGCTTTCCTGAAAACTCCTTGCCATTGTTAAGCAGAAGCAATGCGATTGTGAGGAACCGCGCGTGCTCTGGGAAGAGGCAGCCAGCAGAAGGAGGTGTTCAGCCACACGTGAGGCTGGGATGATGGGTTCGCACCCTGCGTGATCCAGACTGTCGTTGGTCTCCTTGACCATGAGCGATTCCTGGGTAACGCATGGTCCTGTGGGTAAAGCAAACTCAGAAAACACCTGAAGAGAATGGAGCGATTCAAACCCCAGCCAGAGCCAAAACTCATGGGAAAGTGAAAGAAAGATAGGAGGCTACTGCCAAGGATTTAAACAGAGCTTTGTTATGTATCAGCAAGCAATGGGTGCCAGCAAAGTGCAGGGCAATCAGAAGATAGCTTTGTCTCTGACAAGCTCCACTCCTGACAGGCTTTGACTCTGATCATTTGACATTTTAAAGAGCTTTTAGTTATTTCAGGTACAGGAGGTTATGAAATGCAATTACAGGAGCTGGAGGAGGCCTGCACACCAGATAAAAAGCTGGCAGAGATGCTTTCAGGCAAGAGGCTGGGAAACCAAAAGCTTTGCGCGCATTTTAACACAAAGAACAGGAGCACTTTTCGGGTTGTGCTTGTGCCTCAGGACCAAGCACAAGGAAACAAACTTATGGAGAAGCTGTGAAAACACAGGAACTCAACCCAGAGCAAGGTTGAGCTTAGGAAACGTGGACAATGGCTTCACGCTGTGAACATGATAGAGATAACAAGATACTATTCAAAATAAAGCTGCAAAACAAAGGCCACACAAAGGTCAATGTCAGGGCACTGCAGGGGCCCGCGGCTCCCTGGGACTGGGTGCTGGGAACATTGAGGTCTGCCCTGGATGAGTCACGGCAGGGCCTGGCAGCCAGGACCCAGCAGCCATGGCCCGTCCCACCGCCCCATCCAGGAGCCGGGCAGCCGGGGGAACCGGGTCAGCCCCGTACACCTCCCCGGGGACAGGCCAAGGCTGGGCTGCAGGATCAGGGCCAGGCCCTGTGATGGGAACCAAGATCAGAGCGAGCAAGGCCTGATAGCACCCTCAGGGCTCTACACTCAGCAAAAACATGCAAAATTCCAGAAAATGAGAAGCCCTACAACACATGAAGCTACTACTTTCAGGAGTTAACAGAAAGCACAACCTAAGGCAAGGACCAGAACTTGGCGGGGGGGGCGGGGGAATTAACTACAACAGATTATAAACATATTGGAAGAGGCAGTGATATGTGCCCAGCATGGATAAGAGGGCTACTGCAACCCAGTGAAATGCTGTCCACAAAGCAATTGCAGAGTAACAAGAGATTAAACAGCAGTAACAGAAACTGTCCTTTTGGAAAGAAAAGGCATATTTACTTACTTCAAATTTTGGCACACGTACAGGGAAATGGAATGTCAGAAAAACAGCCTGATCTGCTGTGTTGAAACTTTGAAGGGAGTGAATTAGTTAAGCGAAAACAGTAGCCTGCCATTAAGATGGTGATAGTGAGGGGAATAGACGTTCTCTTCTAGCTCTAACATCAATGGGAAAACAAGAACAGTCTTGTGTCACTATTACTATATTTTCCATTTCCAGCTTTGAGAAATAGGCAGGACTAGCAGAAAGTGAGCCCTCATCCAGCATCACTGCTCATTTCTTACATCTGTGTTTTCGTAATGAAAGTCGGTGCTACCAGGTGGACTTTGACATGGTACTCCGCTCCAGTAGTCTATCACTAAATGATTGAGCCGCAAGCCAATAACCAAAACTTTGTCATTTTCCCTGCGTCGTCCCCCCCCCGCCAGCTGAACTGCTGCCTGACTCCTAGGAGGTTTTGAGTTTTGCCCTTGTATATATAAACCACTAGGTATCTAAAAGGCTTTTCTGTGTCCAACATTGCCTTCAAAAAGCTTTACAATATCCAGTACTTCAGCACAACTCCCCAAAAGAGGATATAGGTATTCCTCCACTCCCTCAAGTTGATGGTGTTCAGAAGCAGGCCTGTGACTAGCACTTGCAGAGCATTTTCCTTTGAAGGAAAATGGAACTTTCCCTTCCAGAGAGTATATATCAGTGTCATATACAGGCAAATATAGGTAAAGGAAAGGGAGAGGAAAGAAGAGGGATTTATAAAGGGATGGTTAAGAGAATGTTTTCAGTCTATCAACAAGACAATAATAGCACTGCCCTCATCCCAGATTCCCCTGGCAACACTTACTAGTTTTGTAATTACACTTGCCTTTAAAATTATTTTTCATCTTTCATTGTTGTGGGAGAAATCCACATAAGCAACAAGGGAATCATCTGACAGTACATCAGGGAAAGAGTGAAATTATTCCATTCAAAAGTGCTTTCAAATACACAAAAGGAATGTAATAAAAGAATTGCAATCTCTAGGATAATCTGTAACATTAATAGGCACAGTCATGCAGACAGAAGTGTGATTTTTTTTAATCTGGCACCATGCATCAGGGTATCTGAGAGCCTAAATTATCTCCTTAATCCACGTACAAAACACTGTTTTCATTAAAATGATCTATTACCTAACTTTTTTTCTCTCTTTACCTTATCATATTCCTTCTTTACTTAAAGGTTAGGCATTCCACATGTTCTTTATAGAGACAAACTAATTAAGCTAACGACTGAAATCTCTGCACATGCATCACAGCTAGTGTGTTATTTCTCTGGTTTAATTCAATCAATTCCAGACAGTTTCTTAAAAAAAACATATCTGGGATTTTTTAATGAGAATATTACAGTACGGACATCATATTGTAAGGGTGAACTTCATCTGGATCCTGACTGATTCTGAGGGTAGGACACTGCTACAAAGCTACAGCCAGAAGCAGGTTTTCTAAATTAGCTCTTGGAAAACATTGCCTATGCTTCATCTGGACTTCCAACTTTCAAGAATTGAAGAGAGGCGGATATATGTGCCGTGATTTTACAAATGAAGCAGTCTAAATCCATTTATTCTGCTACTAATGCCGGTAAGAAGGCAACCAGTGATAATGCAGTAGTCACAAGCAAGCAGGCTTTATCATTTCAAATTGGAGGCTGACTGACAGAGGAAATCTGTTGCTGGATAATTCACAAGGGCATGATTAATGCAAGACTTTCAGTAGATTTATCATGTGACAGACCCTGATGGAAAAAAAGCAGTGGATGGGAAGGGGTATATTGAATACAGTGAAGAAAAAGAGGAAATGCAGCACAGCATTAGCCAGGATCACTCTCTTTGATTTCATTTTAGCAACAGTTGGACATAAAAATCCCACATAGCACACAGCTTTCTGTAGCAAGCAGTCAGCTATTAGGTGCTAGTCTGTGATGATCTGACTCACTTATGTAATGACAATTAAGTTGCTGTGCTAAATGACTGCTGCTGATTAAATGTCACAGTGCAGGTGCTACTCTGATTTACATCCATCATGTGAAGAGTGTGGCTTAATGCAGATGCTGATGGTATTTACAAATTAGAAGCTGGGGGTGATGGAAAGGCAACAGAACCTCAGCAGTCAATAGCTGGACTGCTTTAGTCACAGAGGATACACTCAGACCCGAAGACTCTTTTAAAGCGCCTCCTTTTACTTCCCCATACCAATGAAGATAAATGGCTGACACGGGGTCAAGCAATCTGTGGTTACTTCTTCCATCTTTTATCTCCCTTGCACCGGTACCATCAGCACCCAGCACTACAAGGGACATGGCAACTGAAGTTATAAAGAAAAGAGGCACCCAAGGGAACCTCAAAGCTGCAGAAAAAGGTTTCCACTAATCTTTGCTGTGGGCTTTCATTCTCCCCAGTGAATTCCTCTTCCCAAAACCCCTTAAGGAAAGCATCTGACATGTGGTTAGTGTTGCAAACTTGTCAGCATAGCTTGCATGTCAGGCACAATCAGTACTTTTCCCTGCTAGACAGAAGCCAGATCTTGAGACTGGGGGAACCCCTACAGACAGTGCACGTAACTGCTGCAGAGCAGAAGCAAGAGACAGGACATAGAGAAAGCAGGAGGCTCTGGTTTAAACCTCCTCTGTAATTTGCTAGCAGAATCCTTGACAGGTCTTGCTGTGTTTAAAATTAGGCTATCATCTCAATCACTTTTTAAACATAAAAGAAGGCAATATAAGCTCTGATGTGAGAAGTTCCTACAGCTGGCAGCAGGAAGATTTCTCAAGGAGATGTCCCTCTGGGCTTGCCCTGCTCCTTACAATCTTTTCCTGAGAGTCTGCTCCTGGCCACTGCCAGAGCTGGGGACGCTGACCCACATGGACTTTTCTTCTGATCCAGCACAGTCACTTCTGATGTTCCAGCAAAACAGTAGCTGTCTCCTCTGCCCTCCCCACAGCACTGTCTGAGGAGGTACGCTCCTTCTCAGAAGAGAGACTTTGCATTTCACCCAGCTGACAATAAGCTTCATGAAACTGGGACAGCAACTGTGACAACACTCTACCCTACCCGACAGACTAAGTGTTTTTACTTTTTTTTTTTCATCCTGGCTGCTACAGTATACCAGGAAGAGTAAAATAGGTTGAAAGCCGAGGTAAATGACACAAAAGAAAACCAGTCAAAAATCAAGCCTTCCCCTATAGTCAGATGCTCTACAGTTAAACATGTGGGAGTACAGCAACTTACCTCAGCACTGGTTGACAATCACCCATACAAAGAGGCAGAGAAGCACCCTCATACCTCTGCAGTCAGTTTCTTCCACTACTAGCTCGTGGTTGATAAAAAAAAACCTAAATGCCAAGATGTTAGGAGAGAAGACTTGATCTGACACTGCAGATGAGAGAGAATCTTAAATTCCACACAAAGCATAGCTAGCAACATGCTGAGGTAACAGTTATGCCCAACACATCAGCATCATCCATAATAACTACCCCAAGGGTGGAAACCACTAGAGCAGAAAACATATCACAGGGGCCCTGAAATTCTGTTTCTTGAGGATATCCATAATGCCATGGTCAGTATTCCTGGGCTGACAAGAACAATAAAGGCTGGTAGCCTAGCCCATTCTTTTCAATGAGAAAAGAAACTAAGAACAGCATGAGCTACATGGATAGATTTATGTCCCCAGCCAAGAGGTGACTGTAGGAAGACTGCTTGGACAGCTGGCCCAGCAACAAGAAAATGACTGACCTTCAGAAATAACACTCCAATTATCATTCAGTATCTTTTCCTCCATCCTGAACAAGAGTTATCTGTATTTTCTCAAGTAGCTGTGTTTATTCTATGGTTATAGTAATATTTTTCTTATCAATTCCATCTCCTAGCTAATTTTAAATGATTTCTAGTGGGTAGGAAGAGCAAATATATACAGGTAAGCATTTTCAGAGTCTAAATAGCTGCTTCACCTGCAACTCTCAGCTAGAGCTTATGCAGAATAAAAGGTCTGCATCAGTCAACCCCAACATACAACCTTAATCTTCATATATTATTGAGTTTAACTTTGTGTATTGCTGTGACAGAAACTGCTCATATATGAGGAAGAAAATGAGCAGAACCCTGTTATATTATTTACAAGGTGTCAAAAAGACGCACAAAGCTTTGCATACAAATAAAGAAGAAAGTCCCTGCCTTTGAGATTTTAATCTAATCATGAAGAGACACTGCCAGGGGTCCCAGTTTCACATGGGCAACATCACCACATGTACAGACGGGTGGTATACATGTGTGGAGAGCCCAGAGGTTATTTTACTGACTAATACAAGGCCTAATGTTTTCAAACTAGCATTTCCACATGCACATTTTCAGATATCAGCCTACAAACTGTACCTGATAACCCATATAAATCTTGCCATAAAAAGATAGAATGACTTTTTGAATTCACGGGGATTAGCCTGTGGTACTCAACACACAGCCAGCTTTCTGTACAGCCTTAAACTGTTCTTAAGCAGTCTCTGAATGACAGTGGATTAACGTGATCGGGAACATGATGTGAGGCTGGGGAATTCTGAGGGAAGTATAGCACAGGTTAAGAAACCAAGCCATCAGTGATGTCCAAGAAAGATGTTCAGATATCAGCTGCCAAAATTATCAGAGAAAGTAGAAGCCCCGTGTTACAAGAGGACACCAAGATTGCCTTGTTTAGCCTAGAAAAGAAGGAAGGGGGGAGGAAAAAAGGTTGGCAGTTATCAGAGCTGTTTTTTTATAACACGTGAAACATTGTGAACATGAGATAGGGAAAAGAACTATTCAAGCCAACGAGCCAGAGGATAAAGACAGGTAATGAATAAAGTTAGCCTGCAAATTAGGCCCGGCAATCCAATTTGATTCGCGACCAGCCTTCTAATGGGAGACAGAAAAAAGAGAGCAGGAAGATCTAACTACTTTTAAATGGAGATTGATTAGTCTGTGGAAGAGACTGTATGATGTGATTGCACCCCAAAAGAAGGACTTGATGATCTGGGGCAGGAGAGAATCTCCTATGACCCTACATAGTTTAAGCCACAGGGACTGGGGTACAGTTGAGTGCTGTGTTATGACACAGAGCAGTAAACCAAAAACCATGCCTGACACAGCAATGATGGCTTGTGATCCAGCAGGCACTTGGCTATGAACAAGGGGTTAAATCCTGCTCTGCCCTTCCTTCCACTTGTACCCTGTTCAGAAGAGCTAGTGGAGTGGCCAGGAGGTAGGAAAATGCTGCTGGGACAGTCAGGTTCCAGAGGCAGGCTCGTGGGACTGGGCTGACCCTTATGCCAGGGGATTTTCTACTGTAATTTCTATTTCTTTTCTATCTGTCAGAAACAGTTGAGCAAAGCACTTTGCAGTCAGGGTCTATATTTTCCTGCTAAATCACTCCTCCTCATACCATTGTGAATGGATTCAGAAACTCAGACGTACACCTCAGCAGTTTCTCTCTTCAATTAAAACTTATCAGAGAGAGCAGAGAGCTGTACAGGTAAGTGTCAACAATACATCAGCTTCTACAGGAAAGATGTACAACAACACGGGCCCATTCTCTGCAACTCAGTGGGGCCAGGAACAGGTAAGCTCAGAAAAAGTTGCTCTCCTCTTCGCACAGAAATATAAAAGCCTAGATTTGTGCTATTGCTTTTTAAACACTCCCAAGATAAGTAGCTTGCCACAGTGTACAAGTGGGGGCCAGAGAGATTCCACAAGAGATGGAAAAGCGCGTCTCTATTTATAATGTTAAATGAAACAAGATTGTTTTACCCAGAGCAAAGCAAGACTAAACTGCTGAGTTCGCTGGGGCAAAGTCAATCTCCTTTCATCAACAAAGGCTGAACAAATGGGAAAGCTGACTTCTAGCTTTCACACTCAGAGGGTGATCTGTTATACTTCCCCAATCACTATTTCTGTTTAAAGGTGAAACCTGTGGCTTATACATGTTGTGACCCTTATCTGTTGCATACTGCACCTCAAACTCAAAACAACAGGTGTCTATATTATCTGGCTTCACAAAATTAGCCAATGAAGTTGTTGCTGCTTTTTCTGGCTCTCTGGGGTATAGATCATCTATTAGCAAGGATTAGCATCTCACTAGCTGGAGCTGATATTGTCCATACAGATATTCCAATCAGAGGTTGCCCTGGCACCCTTGTCTTGGTGTGAGCAACCAGCATACCTGGGGTGTGATGAGCAATTACCCACCAAGCAGACTTGGCTCACAACCCCTGACCAGCGATTTATACGCTGAGCCACTAGAACATAACCCATAGTGTTATTTTACCCTCTCATTCATCACTGCACATCTGCTCAGGTTTCCTCCCAAACAATCTGCACCAGCCCATTAATCAGTTGCAAAGCTCTGCCCCCATAAGGTGATGGTCAGTGGTAGAGGTACATAGGAAATTTTATCCAAGATGTTAGTGGGCAGCTACCTATTACAGCTCAGCCCTGCTGAGAACGGGAGAACACCAGTGTAGGCTGTCAGTAAGCACAGCAAACACCAATGCTTCAGACTGCACCCTCAGCCATTACAACTGATGGGAAACAGGAGGCTATGACAAAATTTTACAGTGAAAAAAAAATCACTCTTCTGTGTAGTATCTGCACCACCACAATAGAGACCAGATCCAAACATAATTCTGTTGTGTAAGCAATGAAGTCCAGAAAGAGAAAGGGAGACTACTACTCAACTACTTTGCTAGGTGATGGTTAAAATGCACCAGTACCTTTGAGATAACAAAAGAGGGACACAGGACCCTTGTGGCTTGTGGTCCCCAGGGGAAACAGATACAGGCAGCAGGATAGAGGACAATTCCGTGGAAGATTCACAATTCTTCAAGGAGAAGGGGTCATATCACAGTCAGAGCAAGGTCCTGGACTGAATTGTGAAGAAGATCCAGGAATCAGTATTTTCTGGATCAGCAGAACTAGTAATAATGAAGGGCTACTTATACTCTCTACATTAAGCAAAGCAGATGCAGATAAGATGATGGCCACATCATCTGGCTGTTGTCTGAAGAAGAAAGGACAATACATAGACAACAGCACCCTCCACTGGGGCAGTGATGCTTAGCAGATCTCTAAGTATGGGTTCACAGCTCATGAAGTGGGAGAGAAGCAAGGCAGACACTCTCCACCTCTTTTGACCAGTTACTTGGTCTTTGGGCTTGCCTCTCCAAAGGCACTGCTCTGGTTTATGAAGCAAGCTGGAATGTAACTCCCTGGAACAGCCAAGATTAGTACTTACCATGACGTATGGGAATTGGGGCAGACTTCCCCCTACCTGCACTTCTTGATTTCACGTCAGCATAAAAGGTTTGGTGAAGCCACTTCTACCTTAGCATTATGACCATCCACAGACTGTTGTGAATAGAAGCAAACGTCTGCTCAGCAAATATCTATAACTCTTGAGAGGCTGCTGGATAGGTTCCTACTAGATAGTTACAATGAAAAGGGAGGAAACAGGCTTTCCTCTCCTTCATTACAAAATTATATACCCCCATTGCAGTTGTAGCGAGGCTGGGGACATTAGGCAGAAATAGCTGCCCAGCAGAAAGAAAAGTCTTCAAAGGCCCACCTAGTAAGAAGTAGGCACTTGTCTAGATTAAAAGAGTATGATCAGCTTTTAGGTGGTTAAACACAGAGATATGTATATATCCAAAGAGAGGTCACAAACAAAAATGTCATATCCCTAAAGTACTCTGACAAAGCCTTGAGAGGAGTTATTTGGATGCAGGCAAGATGCCTGAGAAAGTGGTCTCCTAACATGAAACAAGTTCTGATGAGTCAGGAAAGCTATAAGGTCACACAAAAGCAGTGATGAAAGCACCCAGAAACAGCTCTAGTGGAGGCAGAACTCAGCAAAAGCCCTGCAGGGAACGCAGCACGCTGCTAACTGTTTTACTGTGAGAAGCAGATAGCAGATCATGGCCTTGCATATCTTTCTAAGCAAGCCCAAAGCACCCTCAACCAACCAACTGACCACAGGAATGGAAATCTTATTTTTTTTACTGATATTCCTTAGATGTCTCTGAATTTCCCTGATGGGAGAAACACCCTCCTTTCAAAACAAATTACAGTAAATTTCACTTGTATGAAAACAAAAGGATCAGCAAGACTCCGGCTGTGTTTTTGGACTTCCCATATTCAGTGTATGAAAACATGTAAGAAAACAATAATAGCTGTATTTTCTTAAATACTTTTAGACAGACCGTTGTTTTGGGGAGAGAACACCATGATTCAGTACTGGTAGTGTCACGGCATATAAATACAATTCTCACCAAGAGCATAACAATCACTTTGTTTTGATGTGCACAGCTGAGCAAGAAGTCATCACCAAAATAAACCTGCTTCAAACACCCTAGAAATGTTTTTGTTTCTTTTCATTTTGCTCTTGGGCCATATTCACTGCTGGTATGAGAAAGTGTAATTGCACTGAATTCTATGGCATGCAATCTGCATAGACCAGAGATTAATATAACTATAAATATCCATTTTCAAAATATCTGTGGGTTTACCTTTTTAGCCTTTTTTTACTCTGCCTAAATATTTTTCATTGTTTTGTTTACAGTCATGTGATGAAAACCATGAGAAGTAGACGAGCACAACTCTCCCTCTTTGTGGGAGAGAATGTAAGCTTTTATTTACATGTTTGAATAAAAGCTCTGTTTGGAAAGACAGAGAGTGACTGAAACTTCTCATCAGAAGGGTCAAGGTATTTTTGAGGTGTAAAGTGAAGTGTATATAATTAGCAAGGAGCAACAGTGCATTTGGGTAGAAACGGCCTATTGTCGATGGGACCCTAGATGCCTGCAAAGCCCCACTTTCCATCCCTTCTCCCAAAACCTGCGTAATCCTCACTGAAGTAATGATAGCTTATCAGTTCATGGGCACACCTTAGCTGTGTTTATTTTTATATCCTCTTCACATGGGAGGGAAGATATTTCCTGTCAGGCAATGCTTCCTCATAATTCTTTTTCTAGTCTCATTAAGCAAATATTGCAAATCACTGCTTCTGCTGTGAATTCCCTCCCATTGCTTACTCCTCTTTCCTACTTTCACACACTAGCAGTGATGCAACACCTTCAGAAGTTTCCTATACAGATATTAACTGTCCCAGTTTCCTTCTCTCCCACACTGTGGTAGGATCTTTTACAGTGAATTGGTGGTAGTGGCATAGGAGTTATGACTTACCACAGAACTGCTCAGGGAAGTGTATGGCCACCACAGTGGAAAAGGATACTCAGAGTATTCAGGTGGTACTCAGAGACTGGTATTTTCTTTACTAATGAAGAAAATACACTTTAAAAGTTGCCATTTGCTATCCTCAATAAAATGTTAGGGAAGGCAAAGCCTCTGTAGTTTTTACTTCTAGGCAAGTTAGAAGTTTACCCCATAGGTATGGCATAAAATGCTGTGCTCATCTTGCTACCGCAGGGTAAGAAACACAGATGTCTTGTTTCAGCTAGGGTTTTACAGCATAAGTATCCCATGTTAGCTATCCATTGTGAAAAGTCCACCTTTTTGGCTACAAAACTAATAGCAAAGTTTGCACTCTCAGCATCCAGACAGTCTACTTGCATTGCAACATCAAACCAAACACAGTAACAGACAGAGAGGATGCTATAATTTGTGGTTAATCATACTGAACAAAGGTTGTCGTGTCTTCCCACCAAATTAAATAAAAGTCGAATTCAATATGGTACAGCCCATGCCCACACACAAGCCCACCCATGATTTATGAGTGTGGTTTTGGACACAAACGGCACATGTTCAGCTGCCAATTCTGCTGCAAATCTGCATGCCTATGTGGATCACCACCAGCAGTGGCCAGTGGGTTATCCACATCGTAAATACTCTTCAGGTCCCTTCACACAGAGTGACTTCATCCCAATCACAGTCGGCTCCGGTGGCATTTTCAAGTCTTCCTCTAGACTGCAGAAAGCTCCTCCTTTTTAAATGAGAGTTTAATTCTTATGCAATCAAACTCCAAGACCAAACTTTAAAGAACAATGCTGCTAATCTAAAGACATAATACAAACCACTGGAGACAGCAAATCTATCACTACAGAATCAAAGCTTAGCTAACTTTGGATTATCTTCTGACAAGTGATTTCTTTATTGTTCTCATAAAAGTGACTTCTAAATTAATGAGAAATACCCTGAGTGTTTATCCTATTGAGCTCCTTCTGCTGCCTGAAAAAAAAAAAAAATTAATCATTGTTTAATCAATTATTTAGTCCTGTCCCTTTTGCGAAGAAAAATCTTCCTGCAAGCAGCACTCGCCACCACGGACTTAAACAAAAACAGCACTCCCATCTCATTTGATTTAATAGGAGATTACAAGCTAAATACCACTTTAATATTACATACTAAGCAAACACAGAAAGAAAAGCTCATCTAGGGGAAAATGGCAAGTTGGGAAGATCTGGTCTTATTTGCCTCCTACTGTCATCAAGGAGAACACTTGAGACTCAGAATGGCAGGCCTGTCGGCATCATGGGATGTAGCTCTCATTAAAAGGAAATACTATTTTTAAAATGTTACAAAGATGCCTTAGCAGAATTCTAAAACAGATCTACAATAATGCACAGTCAATCCACACATAAATAGAAATGGCCAAAGGCATGCCTGATGATGAAATAACGCAAGTAGGCAAAATTGAGGCTTTTCTGTTTTGTTTTGATTCTTTCTGTAGCTAACAATTGACTAATATAACGCAAGAGCATTGCAACCTCATCCCCAGTAAAGGTGAGTGACTGAAATTGATGTAACAACTTTTCTCATTGTTATATTTCTTGGCTCAGGTGCACCTTGAGAAAAGTCCTTCCCGAGTGTACTTAGAAGCTGTTCTGAAGCCACCAAATTGATGAGTAACAGCAGTGCCGAGTCTTGACTATGAAGAAAGAGGATATGACAAGAGATTTCTGTTATTGCAGTGGTGCTTAGGTGACAAGCCTTGTGGAACAAGTACATTTGAGGGACATTTGGGGCAGGCAAAACAATTCAACCAAGCAGTGAACTTGGATGACAATAATTCACGTTAAAACCTGTCAGCATCCAAAAATGCGATACTGTCTGAGAAATGAAGCTATCAGCCTCATTCTTATGTTCCTCCTTTTAAAAGCATGAACTCTGCCTCTCTTCTGAAACACAGCAGAGCAGCTCCTGGAAGAGCAGAGCACACAGTGGGGCACAAACCACCTCCTCACTCACTGCAATTTTCAGTTGCTTTTGTGGTTGTTTTCTTTCCCCAGTCTCACATAAAAGAGGAGCAAGTCCTTTCCCCTCCCCGCAGCTGCCCTACCACTCACGCCCTAGATGAAGCGGGGAGTCTCTGCAGAAGAGACCACCCAGCACATGGGGCAGAGTAGAAACTGCCCCATCCCAGGCAACCAGCTACCTTATAAGATCTAGCCCTGTTTTTTTTCCTGCCTCTTCACATCTCTTCCCACTTCTCATCCATGACTCCAGGTTACTCCCGTGTGATACAACCAGCTCTGCAGCACAGGAGCTTTCTGACCAGGCTCCACCTCAGCATCCAGCTGTCAGGAGTTCATAACACTGCTAAGAAACGTTCCAGGACCTTTCACATCACTACTCCCTGCTTGGAGAAGGACATGTGAGCACTAGGCCATCCTAATCTTTATTACCTCTTCCTGCCAGCAATACTGCAAGGCCAAGATGCCGTCAGTTCTGAGGATGAAAAGCTGGATTTTGAGACTCTCTCCCCATTGCAACAGCCTCCTCATGCTGCCGCAAGGCCTGACCCTTCATGCCTCCACTCCACCCTCAGTCAGAAAGCCCTGAGCTCTTCTCCCCCTTCCAAGAGCTCAAGGCTGGAGAGCCAGGGCTGTACTTTTCCTCAAGCTCAGAGGAAGCACTGACCACGCTGGTGAACGGTGAACAGTGGATACCTGAGGTAGGTGAATAGAGCTGAAAGTTTTAACAGCCCCACAGTTCTGGAAAGCCACACGATACCGTTCATAAGAAGCCAGGAGGCCCAGTTACAAAGCTGTGTTTTGACCAGACACCTCTGAGCACTGCCTCTGATCCTCCCATTCCCAGATTTGGGTAACACACCATTATTACTCCCGTTTTTTCCCACACAGAAACCCTTATTCACCACATCCCACAAGGAACAAGGAATAATCCCTACCAGTCAATTTCAGAGAGTCAAAATGTGCTCTGCTCCCCATCTCCTAAGGCTCTCCACTTCTTCCCCTACCTCTGCCCCTCGTTTACTCACCATGAGCATCAGCTGCTTGGTGCAACCCATGGAGGAAGTCTCACCAGCAGCAACTCTCACCTGAAGGAGATCTGAAGACTGGAGTGGGGAAGGGAAAGAGGAATCAGGTTGCTCAGAAGAATCTTTCTCTTTTGTTTTCTGAAATCTTGTACAAAAAAAAAAAAAAAAAATCAATATTGAGTTTCAATTGAAAATAGAAAGCTTTTTATTTGAAACACTTTCTTTCAGATTGACTGGAGAAACAATATTTTCTACAACAAATAAGCCCTATATACTGTATATACACTTTAAAGGGAATATATAACTAACAAGTTTTTAAAATAAACTTATTTTATAAAAGACATTTTAATATTAGCAAATTATAATTTCAAAGGTAGCAGTTAATTGTTAAACCTAAGCATATATCCACAGTTATTTCTGTTCCTCAACATAACACTGTGTTAGTCCATTAAGACAAAATATGCTGGTTTATTTTTGAAAGTTTTTTTCCCCTAGAAATGTGTATTTCTTCTATCCTTTCATTATGGCTGTATACCATTACTGATCCTTAAGATTATGTAGACTCTTGTTTACAGAATGACAACATGATATTAATTCCAATTCCAACATTTTGTTTTTCTGCTTATTTTAGAGCTATATTAGGAGAGAGAAAAAATGTACCTTAGTATGCAGATCAGCTTCATCTGCAGCCCAACGTACTAACTTTCTTTGTCTATATTAATTTTATTTGTTGTTTTGAACAGTTTGCTATTTCATAAATATAAGTAAATGTAGAATCTATGTGCTAACAATTACAGAGAATATCTTTCTCATCCTTAAAAAAATGATCTAGGGTCCCAGGGAGAGGAAGGAAAGGGCATGGGAGGGATGGGGTGAGGCAGGGGGGGGGTGGCAATTGCTTTTCTGGGAAAATGGAGGGGCAAAGACATTTCAGGAGGTTGAACAGAAGGGGAGGAAGAATGGGGAAATGGGGCTGCATGGAGGGTCAAACTGCTATTGATACTTTTAGAAGCTGGAAGAAGGGAGGGAAAAGGAAAAGAGTAAATACAGCTGCTTCCCCATGATGTCATCACAGTGCATGCCCTTGCTCAGAAAGGATGTCAGAAGCAAGCCAAGCACTATGCCAGGCAGTCCAGTGGCAAGCAGCCACGGACTGTCCAAGGACCATGCACCACTTGGAGAGCCAGCCTTCATCTCCTCTGGGGTAGGACATGAGCAGAGCAGTCTTACTGGGCCATCCTGCCCCGCACAGCAGTCAGCATGAGTGTCACAAACTGATCTCCAACCTCACCTCCCCATAGCCATGGGAGAGAATCAGCCCCTAGGGCTCCTCTCTGGTGACTGACTAACACTGAGGTTGAGGAGCAGGTCATCCAAGCAGCTTTGGCCTAAGGTGCTGTAACAGGGCTAGCACTAAGTTAGGACCTACTGTGTCCAGTTTTGGGCTCCCCAGTCCAAGAGAAATATCGACATACCGGAGAGAGTGCAGTGAAAGGCCACTGAGGTGATGAAGGGACTGGAGCACCTCTCCTGCAAGGAAATTCAGAGCTGAGCTGTTCAGACTGGAGAAAAGCTGGGTCAGTAGAGATCTCAATGTGTATTAATACCTGAAGGGAATGTGAAAAGAGGAGGGAGCCAGGCTATTTTCGGTAGCGCCCAGTGACAATGGACACACATTGAAAAACAGCAGGTTCCCTCTGAACATCAGGAAACATTTTTTCACCATGAGGGTGACCAAACACTGGGACAGGTTGCCCAGAGAGGTTGTGGAGCCTCCATCTTGGAGATAATCAAAAGCCATCTGGACATGGTCCTGGGCAACTGGGTCTAGGTGGCCCAGCTTGAGCAGGGGATGTTGGCCAAGATGACTCCAGAGGTCCCTTCCAACCTCAGCCATGCTGTGATTCTGTGATACTGACCCTGCCTGTCTGTAATACAGAGATAACAGGTTGCATCTGCATCGTACATTAAACAGAGGCCACGTCTCAGCCAGGGCACATGGGACCTTGGCTCCAGCAACACCTCACCTTCATATCCAAGTAAGTGTTGGGCACAGAGGACCTTCCCTGTGCCTGCATTTCTCCTGGAAGGAAGCTCCAGAGGATTTGCAACATGCTTGGCCAACCTTCAGCCAGGGTCAGTGGAGGAGAAGGTAAAATTCATTGATTAGTGTTATCGTAGCTGGTGGTCCCATTTCACCTACAGTTTCTGAATGCTATGCCAGCATGGAAAGAACTGACAAACACGGGTGCTTTATGTCAGCCACAGTTAAGCCACCTAATAAATTAGCTCCTTCTGCTGAGAGAACAAGCCCCCACAGCTGGCACACCCAATCTTCAAGTCAATATTTCATCATTACTTTTAAAATATACCTTCCAGTTCATAATAATAAATGGAACAGGCTTTCAAAATGTATCTAGCTGAGGAAAAGAAATGCTCATATGTAAAAGGCACACAAGTATTTTGTCTCCTCTAAGACAGAAGTAATACTACAGGCACCATAGAAAAACTTTTGGATGTTTTTGTATCTTAGTATACTGGAAAGCTTGGTCAAAAAAGTACAATGCTTTTCCCAGAAAATTTATCATTAAGACCCGGAAAAAGAAAGAGCCATCTATCCTTTTGTAGGTTGTTTTAAATTTAATTTTAGATCCATACAAAATTTAATTAGACATAGATTGGGGTTTTTTACATTAACACAGTCTGAAATATACCAAAAATATTAAAGGGAGTATGGCATTGTTAAACACCTTTTTCAGTGGAAAAAGAAAAAATAACCCACCATGGGAAGTTAGTACCCACCCAGTAAAAGGTTAAAGGCTAGCCATATGAGGAATTTTTATTGTTTATACACACACGTATTCCTTTGGCTAGGGTGGTACACCTAAATGGCATTCTTGCTTCCCCTCTCTGTGCTCAAGGCCTAATAATCCAAATAGAATTAGAGGTAAATATCACTTTTATGCTTGTTTCTCATCTCTGGCAAGTCTATAAAATGATCTCTAGATAAAGTTTCAGGGCTAAAATAGTTTCACATACTTTGCAATAAGTCAAGATGGGCTGCAGGAGTAGTTATATTCAAATGTCATTTAATTACAGAAAACACACACTTCCTATCCAGACGCCATACCAATAGCCTGTGAGCCCATCTTTTTACCTTAAAAGGAAAATCCCAGAGTTCAGACATTAGATGTTCTCAGACCATCTTGGAGCTTGGAAGGCGGCTGCAGACCACACATCAGTGTTTCTAGTGGCTGCCTTGAGCTGAGGGAGAGGGCGAGTTACCCACATGCCTGCAAAGGATGGGTCACGTTGGGCTTTTTCTGCTTTGCTCTTTGCATTTACATAGGACTCGCCACCCTGCCAGGCGGGAATAAATTGCTTGCTGGTGCATCATTGTTTTTTAAAAAAGGGAACAACACCTGCTGCAGTCTCCCAGGCCACTGACAAGCAGGGCTGACACCAGCATCTCATTACCACTGTCAGAATTACAGTGAGTGACAGCCAGAAAATCATTAAGTATTTCAGCAGGATTGCGGTAGAGCTCTGATTAATATTTAAGCACCTAAGTTTGCAGAAGCAACGTTTTTATTTGCTTTAAAAATACTTCTTATTACAATGTAGTCCAGCATTCATAAGGCAAAATATAACCATGTGGCATTTATGAATAATCCTCTGCTTTGTTTTGTTGTTTGAGAGATTTTTCATAACCGTATGAAAGTATCTCAGCAATTCAAACTGTAATTGAACTGGAACTGCTGGATTAAGACAATTTTCCATTTTCAATGCCTACCTGCCGAACCAATTTACTTCAGGACTTATCTCTTAATGGAACACTATGGAAATTGAAAATTTTCTGATTGCAACTATTGGCTGCAGGTGCTGGAATAAGAGGAGACCATGCTCAGTGCATGAGTTCCTTCTGTTTCTGGCTCTTATTGTAACAAAACACACCAACCATGGAAGAAAAAAAATTGCTCCTACAATCTTGAATTATATCTTTGTCTGAAGAAAAAAAAAAAATATCTGAGGTACAGGTCGGGAAAGGTACTGAAAGCAGAATTATTTCCTCGGGTTGGGTATGAGTTCCTGGAATTCAAACAAGCTGAAGTGAACCCTTCTCAAAATGGTAAATGGTCTGAGCCTAAATGTAGAAAATTGTAGACCTAAAGTAATTGGTCTGGAAAAAAATACGTGAGCTGCTGTGGGGAGACTGGAGCACAGCTTAGAATGAGCAGGGCTCTTCCTCACCTGTGCAGTAAATCTCCTAGGCTATCGACTGTTTCAGAAACCTTGGGAGCCTTTCCTGGTGAGCCATAGGAGTTGCAGAAAGTGACCTTAAAGAAAAATCACAATGACAAATGTTCACCATCAGTGCCAAAATGGTTGCACTTCTAGTCACTGCCAAAACACAAAAAGCAAGGAAATTACTTCTTCAAATCAGTGCTGATATCAGCTATGTTATGGATAAAATCCTGGAAATTAAAATGCAGTGAAATCTAACAGACATCCCGAAGCCAAGTCAGGCGAGATCTGTGTGCATCTAAGAAAGAATCATTTTAGTGTTGCAAGCTCATATATTTGTTTTGTAATTGGAAAGGACTCAGAGTCCAGTGACCCTAGATGAACTGGAAAGAGGTAACACATTAAAACCCACTTGTTTCTGATGAGCAGTATTTTTAAACCAAAACTTGGAGATGTCATTTCTGATGTGGGTCTACAAGGTTCTCCCTCCAAAATTAATGGAATTACATATGCATGCTCCGCAACAGATATGTGGGGATAGAGATGGTATAAAACCACATATCTTCTTGTGTATCAAAAGGAAGGTGTTCATTTACACCAGCTGGTGTAAATGACTGAAGGTCTGCAAAGTAATTTCACACAAGGATTTGAAAGATGAACCTCCTTAATAAAAGGGTGGATTTACTTTTGATGGGTTTTATCTGCTTTACTTTCTTGCTACTAGTAAATCTGTCAGATGAGTATTCAAAGTACTTTCTAAATTCATCCCTCCAATAACCTAAAGATGATTTCATGTATCTTAAAGCACTGTGCATTACTACTAAAGTGGTAGATGGAGCTATAAACAAAATTCAAACAATTTTGAAAATACCGTTATATATCTTAAAGCTATCGCTATAGCACAACAGAATGTTTCTACTGAACCGTACATAGCATCATGCAAAGTTTTTATAATAAAAAGAGTTAAATGGCTACCAGTGATCATAAACCAGAATACTATAGATCAGTTCTTGATGGAAATATAAAGCAGAGTAAGTTTTGTGTGGGGAAACATTCCATGAATGAGTCCAACATAGTCATTTCATTTGATAAAGGAGATGTCAGTCTGTAATTCATAAGACACTTCAGTTCTGTGAGCATTAAAACCAGAGCCAGCTTAAAAGATTGCATATATTAAGATCCTGGTCCCGTAGTAAGGCAAAATAAAATATTTTGCCTTTGTCAAGGAAAAGCCTTGCCTTGAAGCCTTCAGGATTGGATTGTAAGGGGGAAATATTGCCTTCTGCTCAGGCAGTAAAAGCCTGGCATTCAGTGAGCCACTAAGCTTCTGCGGTATGAGTATCACAGGATTTCTGAGCAAGGAGTAAGCAAAGCCATTTTGGAGCTGCATCTGCACACTGACTGGAATCTGAGGAGGGGCTCTCCTCAGTCATAGTGCAAATTCCACTGTAACTGTAAGATTCTGCCTAAGTATCCTTTTCAAATAGTTTTTCAAAGGTAATTCCAAAGGAGTATTCATACATGACTACCAGTATGGGGTTGCTGCCTTCATGGACCCTTGAAATGTAATCACTCAAAACTATAAAATAGGTTCTGCTGAGGAGAATGGATTTGCCTGAGGGGAGACGATTTGCACATGAGGGTCACCTGTCAACACCCCAAGCCACCATGGGCTTAAACCTTTCAGAAGTAGCTGTGATGTCCCCTTGTTGGCCACCTATTGAGTGGCCAAAAGGTATCTACCAAATCTGGTCAGAGCATGTAAGCACAAATGCTTTTGCCTTTATCCTCAGAGAAGTTAGGAAGCAGCCACTCAAAAAGCAAAAGTGCTGTTCCATCTGACCTCTTCCCTATCACATAAGCCTGTACAAAAGGAAGACTTACAGACTATCATGCATGTGTATAACAGTGAAACTATCTTTAACGAACCTGCAAAAAAATTAGCTATGAGTGCTAGCTTTCTAGAAAAAGCTAGGTCTTTCTGACCTCAGAGAAAGGTTTTGCATCATGGAAAGAGCTTCTTGCTCTACTACCTGCATCGACTTGCAGGGACCGACAGAGCTGGTACAGAGCTGATACAGCCACTACTGAACTGGGAGGCATCTTCTGCGTGCTCAATTCAGAAAACAATTCAGTGAGAAGGATCATTCCACAGAAAAGTAAATTTCTGCTGTGCCTCAAAGATAAATACCTATCCAGAGCATGCTTTAAACTCTATATTGAAGGAGGCTGAGCAGCAAATAGTCAAGATACAAATCCTCATTTAGTCAACAGGGAGATAAAGGGCAGTCCACTTACCCAGGACTTTCTGGATTGACTTCCACACAGTATCCCAACCTCTGTGCATGAGAGCAGGGAACTTCCAAGTCAGGACAAAACAGATGTCTTGATGGGAAAAAAATACGAGGTGCTTAGCTACTGCAGCATGAGGCCCATACAGGGAGGTTAGCTGCAGTAATCTCAGTGTTTCTGACACCTGTGTGTTTTAAACAATACTGTTCAAAAAGAAACTCATCAAGCAGTCATCTACTCCCAAGTAGTCCTGCAAGGCAGAGGATACATGGCCAAGCCCTTCATATTGTAGGATGACTCTACTGTTCCAAAATACACAGGTTAGTTTCTTTTTGTGACTGTACTGAGCACTAACTGTAACACAGCCAATGTTTCTATGATTAATAGTATTTCAGATAATAGCCTATACTAAAAATAGAACATATCGAGAGAGACACAAGGAATTCTGCTATGTGATTTGTTCCTATATTTCTTCATGCAAATGTTAGAGGCAGTTTTAGACAGTTAAGATGACAATGAGGAATGAGACTGCAGAGTACCAGCCTCAAGTATGTCATAGTCTTACTGGAGAAGGCAAAATCTGGACTTGAAGAAAAAACAAGTGTAGCTAACTTTCCTTCCAACCTCAATTTTGAAAACACTAAAAGATTTCCTCCTCTGGTCTCCAGAGTGGCCTACTCCAGGTAATTCTGTTCATATTCAAACTGAGTTCTAGTGGGGAAAACCCTACAAGCTACAAAAAGGCTCTGACATCATTGTATTATTTTTAAAACTTTTTCTTCATGATTTAGCTATGAACAACTTTTCAGTAAATCACTCCCATTCCACAATAGCTACTTAGCAGGATATAAACTGAGTCAATCTCGCACATAAACCCTTTTTTCTAGTGGTGTTTCAAAGCCATTGAGTGCAGTATTTTCTTTATCGCTAGAACCGAATGCATTGCTATCCCCAAAAGGTTGGGATATGGAAAGGGTAATAAATAAGAATAATTCCCTTGATTTTATATAACAGTGATGACTTAAAAGGATCACAACATGATTTGTTGTTTAGCAGGTATTACAGACCAGGTATAAACTGTGTTATAATCAATGGAAATCTTTCCTTTGGGCTTAGATTGGCTCCATATCAAGACGCACACACACAGATTCCCCCCTCCTTCCCGGTACATCAGAAATCACTCAGGTGAAACATATGAGCCCTGTTACACCAGTTGCTGTAGCTTCCCAGTTTAAAGAAGAGAGATGGAAGTGGCACGACTCAAGCAGTACAGTGCTGTAAAGTCACAGATGCCTACCCTCTGGGAAAAGGGCACACAAGAATGGAGAATAATAATCCCAAATACACAAACTGTTTTAAAAGAGCTGCTGTCAGGCTGTAAAACCAAGCAGCCAAAACAGCCCGTGACAGAACTGGAAGTGCTTGCGTATCCTCACAGTCGGCTTCATCAGCTCGGTGCCACCGTGTTCGCAGCGCTGCTGTTCTGGTGCTCGGCTGGGCCTAAACCACGTCAGCTGCTCTGCGCCGTGAGCCAGGCTGGCTCCGTCCGCGCAGCTCGGAGGTCTCTGCCCGCTCCTCCCGGCACTTACAGCTCCCGGCTTCGACCCACGCTCACGGCTACCTGTGCCCCTGGTGCGCACGGTTACTGCGAGAGCAACGGGCGCCCTTCACACGGCTCCTTCTTCGTGCAGGCACCGCTGGAACTGACTTGGCAGCTCTTTCACTTTGGTGCGTGGCCAGTGCTACGTTCGGCCCAGCAGGCAAGAAAAAGCAGTTACATGAAACGCCCTGACCCCCCAAATCAGCAGTCCTCTGTTCTGACTTCATTCCTCGCATCTTTCTCTTCGTGCTTGTATTCTCTTCCCATTTATTTCCTGCTGCCAAAATGGCCTGTTTGCTCTATCTCCCTCTGGCCAAGACTTCTACTACAGCATCCTGATCAGAAAACCCTGGTACACTAATTCCTCCACATCTTCCTCTGCAAGGATGAAATTATTGGATTTTGTGTTCCCCTTATACTTTTAGCCACTGTTTGCTTCTTTTTATCTTATATCTAACATTTCAAATGCTTTTTCCCAGTCTTTACTGTATCACACTCCTCATAAACAAGTAAATAATGGCAATGGGGGAATACAATTCTGAAATGAGATATTTTTTCCCCTCTAAGAGAAACCGTAATATAGAAATGAGTTTGTATTGTACAGAATGTGACTGGTCATTTCGTGCCAGAAATGATCACATTATATTCATTAACCACAGGACAATGATGCCTCAAGGTTAGTGCACAAGGTCTAGGAGTTTAGAATTTAGGTGGCAGCAAATGTGCGAGCCATGAAAAAGTCCACACAGTTAAGCACTGTTTAACATGCTGACTATGTCTGCATGGCAGGAATGATGGCGTTATGTTGAAATCCTGTGATAACATCCACATCTGAAACTGAAATCCTACGTTTAAATGATAAGACAGTGATGAAAGTTATAGACTGCATGACAAAGCAGTATCTGCAATCTCAGTCCTAAACTCTGAGCTGATGGGAGAGGGACCTGAATGCTAAAGCAATGCGGAGAGTATCTATCACTTTTATATCCTACATTCATGACACAGAGGGAAGATACTACATCTGAACAAATAATAGAGAATGATCGTAATCTCTGAATACTTTGTGATTGAAAGGAGTGAGCGTAATACATTCACAGAACTGAAGGCCACACAGAGCAGTAATTAATCGATCCATTATGGCTCTCCATATTTTAAAAGTGATTAATGCTCACTCACCTAGTCTTGTACTGGAACCAGTATCTTATACTTGAAGTTCACTTTCCAAAGCGGTGACGTGGACGTCAGGAGGATGGGGAGAAAAATCTGTGGGGATTTTGTCATGTTGTTATGCAAAGCTCCTAGTTCAAAATCTGTGCTGTATTTGCTGTCTCCACTAGTGTAATTTTAGCTTCCAGCTACAAGATCATGTCACACGCTTGTCTAGACCTCATTATTCTCTCTCCTTGAAGGAACTTCTGCACTGTAAACCTGTCACCTCTTGATTCTCATTGCTGATAAAATAAACTGAGATACTTAAGTCTTGCTTCAACATCAGATTCCCAAGCCCTCAGAAACATTCACTCTCACTTCCTTTATGTTTCCCCTTTAGTTTTCCAAAATCCTTTTGAAAGAGCAGACAGAAGACACTGTAACAACCTCACTGTGGCCAGACACAGCATAAGTCACAAACTATTACCTAATCAGTAAATTAGACACAAGTATTACCTACATTTCACCACTCCTAAAGGAAAAACAACTCCTGCTTCCTCTGTATCGTCCTCTCTCCTTCCTCACCTGCTTTGAAAGAGATAGTAATTTCTAAATTCCAGTGGTTTTTTGAGACTAGTACTGCACCAAAGCCTGTTTATACCTTTAACTATAACTTACTAAAACCAAAAATGTCCCAATTTTCAACAGTGTTAAGACACCACAAGTTTAACACCTCTTTCACCTACGTTCATTAGCTACTTCCACTCCTTACTTCTACTCCCATCTTTCACTTTTTTCTATAACAGAACAAACTTTGCTTTTTTTCAGCCAATTGTATTAGTCTGGGCTTACATTCATATCAGTGAACTGTACCAGGTGCTAGGAAAGCTCATGAACTTTTATGATCACCCTTCTGAGGACAGTTTTCTTCCAGATCTTGAATTTAAACTCCTTTTCCTGAACATTACATTGAAGAAGAAAAAAAAAAAAAAAAAAACCACCATTTTTATGTCACGAGCTGGGATGTTCTGCATGACAACGATAACTACTGTATGTAATCAAGCACTTGATAATCTCTATTACAATATCTACTGAGACTCATTAGGTCTCAAAGTCTTAGCCTTCACAGTAGTATTTTTCAGCTCTATAAATCTCACTGTTGACATCTGCAGTAGTCAATGGGCTTGACTGAGGCTTCGATTGCGTGGATACAGAATATAACTGAAATTAAAAGAAATCTGAGTAAATCTGGAAAAATAGACAGCATATGGGAGCAATATTTTCACATTGATATGTGGAAGACAAAAATCAGACTTATCTTTGGTTATTCCCTTTTGGTGATGTGCATCAAAAATAGTCATGTATCTGGATTTGGAATATTAGTCTGAATGAACAACAAGGAATTTAGATAATAATGTGAAGTTTACACATTTAATTCTACCATTGAGGAGTAAATTTTCTCATTAATTTTAATGATGTGAATAATGCACATTCTGAAATCTCCTGAGTCAGCAAAATTAGAGTAGTAGCATTCTCACGGTTTACAACATTTCTGGCATCCAGCTCGTCCTCTTCTCTTCATACTTGAATACCACCACCATTTTGTTGTTTGTTTTGTTTGGGGGTTTTTTGTGTGAAAGTTGTCTATAGCAAACTGTCCTTTTCAAAAATCTCCTTCATGAGCCTAAAAACTGAAACTGGTACACTCCCTGCAACAGAAGGAAGCAAAGACATAAGATCAATGAGAAGAGAGACTTTGGAGAAGCAGCTGACACCCCTCAAGACCAAAAGCTCCTTGCCATTTTCTACTGACTTTGCTAAGCAGGACAAAGCAATTCAGATATAAGAGCTCATTTATAATGTCATCCTCCAGGTCAGTCTCAGACAAACAGTGCAAAGCAAAAGCACTTTTCCGTTCAATGAATCACGTTGTGGGTTTTGAATATGGAATGCGAATGAGCTTGTTGCTGAGGGAGAGCAATGGGCAGGAGCCTGAAGTGTCAACAAATGGAGAAGTAGGTATGAAAAATGAGGTTGTTTGCAAGCCTGGTGAATGGAGGATGAATGGTCAGCAGGATGAGAATGAACAAAAGTGAGAGATCACTTGGCAAAGAAGCATCATTATTTTCTACAAAAAGCTAAGATGGATATCTGAAGAGCAATTGACTATCTCTTCTCCCCGACAATCAGAAACTAGGTGGGCTTAAATTATTAAGTTGCAGAAAGCTGCATCTAAGGCCAATATTGCTATAGTGAGGGGATGCAACTCCCACCATTTTTGGGCTAGCCAAGGTGAAATACTCTAATGGACAGGCATCTCAAGGGCTTGGAGGCTCAGCAGTTTCTGAAAATAGGATCCATTTAACACGTCCCAGTCAGAGCACCAAAACAATGAGGCTTTGTTTCTGTCTGTCAGCAGCAACAATCAGTCAGGGATAAAGGAACAAACACGAACAAACCAAACCTCTCATTTCCACAAAGAAAGCTATTTTTAGGTGCAGAATTCAACATAAGTGGCATACAGCCAAATTTCAGTAGATGAGTGCATGAACAAATGTGCACACACAGGTAGCCACTCGATCCTGGAGAAATTTCCCCCTAATTTCACTAAGAGCAGAAACAGACCCTAAAGGCTTATTCTGTGGCCTGAATTCTTCCGATTCTCTGAGCAGCTGCATTGATTTGGCCTGTGAAGTACGGTGCTGCTGGAGGTGAGAAACGGTATCATCATTTGTCCCCGAGGATTTTGTGAACCCATCTGACTCTGAAAGAACCAAAGATATAAACATTTTCTGAGCTGTGACCATACAACTCATCCTCGTAAAGCTGCCAGTGCAGAAGACTGACAGACAGCAGTTGAAAGGTCATAAAATCAATACACAGACAATCAGCTCGCGGAAAAAGCTAATAGGAGAATAACTGCCCTTTGGCTCAAAACAGGAGAGAAAGGTACACATCCCTGATGGTTTCTAGATGGCAGCTTCTCTGCTGCTTTGAGAGGCCAGAGGGGTGTCTTTGTTTCTCTACATCCAGCTTATTTTTGCAATCGGTCCGATCTGCAGACATCGTAATAAGAACAGTTCTTAAATCTGGAGGTAAACACTATCTCTCCTGGATGATTTACGAGTAAGGAATGAGAGAGGTGTTATCTGACCCTTGAGCTTTCTGGATGGGCAATAAGCATAGCTCCTCTGTGCAAACTACAAAAGGAGCAGAGCTCGGGTGCCTGTGGCTGAAAACAAGCTGTGCAGCTCCAGCTGGCAGGGGCAAAACCATACAGGCTGCAAGCACAGCCCAAATAACCCCTGTAGCACAACGGCACTTTGGAGAAGCCCAATTCACTCCCACCCCACAGCTGTGGATGCTTTCAGGACTCTGCCCAAACCCTTCCAAGGAACAAAAACAGCTGCGTAGCACCTTTCCAATTGACAATCTCTGTTCTGTGGAAGGAAGCCTATCCTGTAGCTTACAGGTGTTTTCCAGTCTGGACCTGGACTGGTTTGCATGGTGACCAAAACTCCATGAGCAGGATTACCCTGGAAATGATGTATTTTCTTCTCCTTCATGAGGTGGCAACCATAAGCATAGAAAAATGAACTGTCACACTGCAGGTGAGGGGGAAAAAGTGAAAGACCCACAGAGAAGATTACAAGAGATATGACACATAACTTGCTATACTGTAAGAAATCCCAGCAATTCAGTTTAGGTTACATGCACATGTGCAAAATGCAAGGGGCATTTACTCCAGTGCCCTTTTCCCAGCAACCTCCCTGCCTCCAAGCCCCACAGCCTAATTTCTTTTACCTGCTAAGACCCCAACATAAAGTTTCCCACAGAACACTTTGCACATTTTCAGGATCCAGCTCCAAGTTATGGAACTTACCTGGGCATACAAATTATTCCTCTGCAGCGTTGCCAGTGCTCTTCAGGGGTTATGGACTGTAAGTGTGAAAATGTGGTGCTCTAGCAGCAGCTGTACTTTGGAGAAGCTTGAGAGAAAAAAAAGTCCAAGAAGTGTTGCAGCAAAAAAGGAAGCCCCATTAATCAACAGAATAACCAGAAGCAGGCAGGAGCTTCACTTGCATTCAGCTGGCACTGAAAACACACTGGGAACTACCCCAGTTGCTCTGTTAACTGGGTAACGAGTTCAGGAGTGCCTGCTTGTGTTTGCTTCCCTCAAATACTCTGTCAAAGGAATAGCAGCAAAAGCAACAGTCTTAAGAATGCAGTGGCAACACATGCATTTTTTATTTTTAATTTAAAAAAAAAAATCAGCAAAAAGAAAACAGATCTATATGATCTCCATTGATTCATAGTTCACCACACTTTTGGCTTTCACACACTTCTGAATAATTTCCTGATGACTGCTAAGCAAAGAAGTATGGTTGAGAATACACTGGAATACTTGCAGACAACGTGATCTACTATAATGTCCACCCGGCTTTGTTGTGAAGCATTTCTCCGGTCTTTCAAATGCACATTACATCAGTATATGATATAGGACATTTGCATTAAATTATTTGCAAGATAAAAGAGATGAGGAGATTGTCTTTTAACATGAGAGCACGAGTACCTAGCAATCTGGAGTCACATCACATGAGAAAGTATACCCGTACGTGTGCGTGACAGAGTGAAGGAGCAGAGAGAGAACGTTCCTTACAAAACTGAAAAGCTGCATGATGAGGTGAGTTGCATCAAAGAGTAAAATCTCCAACCTTATTATTATTTTAGATGAAAGGTTTTTGCAAGCTTTTCCCTACGAGGTTTTTTATAACCTTACAAAACTGTATTCTATGCTCCCAAGGCTTCTCAGGAAGTGCCATGTGAAATTTTACAACATATATATCATTAAAGGTGAACACACACACATATACGTATATGCATATGTGTATATATCCACATGTACATTTATAAATATGCTTCAGCTTGCACTATTTCTGAATTTAGTCATAGATTTTGGATAAATGTGAAAGAACACCTGACTCTGCTTTTTTTTTTTTTTTTTAAATTTCACACAAACACTTTGGAGCAATAATTTTTATTAACAAACTTATCCAGTTCTGACATGATACCTCCATCATACTTGCTGTCTGAATAAAACCATACAGGCGCACAAGAGGAACAGTTCACTAACACCGATATCTATATTACCAAAGTAAAAGACAAAACCATGTTTGTCTGAAATTTTTGTTTGCCTTTGAACTTATCAAGCATTAAATAATTTCCAAAGCAATGAAAGGGTTGTTTTAGTTATATTAATATACAGTTTCAATACATTAATATACAATTCAATTTTGTGGCACTTTTCAGATAAACTATATTCTGAAATGCCTTTCTGCATTAAATAATGCATGGCAATATTTTAAACAAGTTTTAAGCAGTTCATTTCAAATTCAGCCATGTATTCTCAAGTGATCAAGGTCAGAACCTTCATTTAAAAACAAGAGCTGAACATATTTTTAAAAAGGTATTTTAAGATAGTTGCTGCACAAGGTCTGCAAGAGGTGTAATCTGGAGGGTTGGTAGGTTTTTTTCTTTTAGGCTTGCAGAAGTAGCCTGCACTATATCTGAAAAAATACAGCATTATAGAACTTAAAGGTATTAGGGATCATTAGAGCATCTTGCCTGATCTCATTTCATTTCCCAGTTTCACCCCCAATATCCTGATGTTTACAGGCATGCATCATGCCTCCATAAGCCAAATTATGGGGCACCTGCAGGGAGGAGGAAGGAGGTATCATCTCCGCATGACAGATCTCCAGTGTCCAGGCCTGTTTGGCAGATGTGTGCAGGTGACCCCAGCAGCTGAACCTCCCTGCCTATAGAAAGATGAAACATCAACACCTATCTGACCCTGGAGATAAATCTTCTTGATTACTGTGGCCCAAAGCATGTGAGCAGGGCATGGTCATCAGGCATCTCAGAGGGTGCTCGGTGCCAGCAGCAGGCACAACGCTGGTCCATTCAATATTCTGCCTATGAGCGCTGAAAAATGCCATGTGTTTATCGGCAAGGTTGAAAAGCAGTGCTACTATCAGCTTCCCCGCTGTGTGCCTGCGTATGTTAATGAAGTCACCTCCCAACCTCCAAATAGGCCAGCTAGGAAAGTTGAAATCTTCACCCTCCCCTCAGAACTGGCTCTTGACATGTGCAAAGTAATAACATTTTTAGGGCAGCAGATTGTCAACCGCAGGAAAACACCTACAGCTTGATTTCCTACTTTGCTTCTACCGGATTCCTGGTAAACCAAGCCAGCTGCTGGGGAGGAACAGGACGAGGACAGGACCCTGACACAAGGGCTACTGCACCAGCAGCTGTCTTGCCCTCCCTTTGTTTCGGCTGTAGCACGCCCAACGCTCCAGCCCAGCTCCTTTTGCCCAAACACACTGCTGGCAGACGTAGGACTTCCCAGCTCTGGGAGGAAAGATAAACACGAGCCTCCCTCGTGTGGCGTGGCAGGAGGCTAGCGCAGAGCTGCTCAGGGTAGGAGGCCAGGGAGAGGCATGGGGACCCATGACCGAAGGAAAGTTGGGCATCGGGAAGGGAGGTTGTTCTTGGACCCAACGCAGAAATGGCTCTGGGGAAGAGCACATCAAGGAGGGTAGCCAAAGCGGGGCCGGCAGGCAGGACAAGGCTGATTTTTTTAGACCAAGGGGTAGGTGCGGTTTCACCTACAGAGAGGGGCAAAGCTGGAGCAGCTGCATCGGTAGCTGCTGCCTGGGCAAAAGGAGCTGGGACAGGAGGGGATTTGGTCCTGCTGGGGTGCCACCACTCTGCTGCGACCTCTGCAACGCAGCCTTGGGACCAGGCATCTGCCTGCAGGCTGCCTTCAGCAACCCCATGCCAAGGGGGATCTGCGTTAATTTAATAGCACGCAAATGTTTTATTTTCAACAAGGTCCCTTTCAATACATCCCAGGGGGAACCTGGCCTTGTTTCAGGCTGCGTTTTGCTTATTCTAGCTCTTCCTGGAGAGCGAACTCCTAACTAAGCCATTGTAAATTTGTTTTCTTGCCTAGGTACATTAGTACTTCAAACCCAGCCGAAGACAACAGTAAGTTAAGTATAGCCTTAAGATTTAGCAGCTGAGCTCCACCCAAGTGCTTTTATTTTACTGTGCTACTCAGACCTTATCCATCCCTTGCTCTCTGTGTGGACTTCTCTCTTATCAATATTTGAATACACACAGAAAAAAGAAAAAGCAAACAAAACAAATGTAATTGGAGACAAGAATCTCAGGGCGTAAGTAGAGGAAAATACTTAACTTTAGATAAGTGCTTGGCTCAGTGCTCTAATCTGCTGTTCAGTAATACTTACTCATGCTGAGAGTATTTTACTCACCATTAGTCCCTGTGCTTCAGCCACCTCTCCTTACAAGGCATCTTGCTCTGTGAGAATGGAGATGGCAGAACTGGGCCTTCATGATTTATCCACCCTCCTCGCAGAGCTGCCACAGAAAGCTGCACGAGGTACATTGCTCCCCATCTGTAGGCATGACTGGGGCTGGTCAAAAGTGATACATTGGTGCAATTAATGTGCCCATCTGCAACTGTGACCAATTAATTAGGCTGGGGACAAGGCTGAGCTGAACAGTAGCTGGGGAGCTGTTTGCATGCCACAGACAATTGTCCTGGCTTTCTAACCAGGGCAGCAAGGGATAAAAACATCGGTTGGTTTGTTTGTGTCATTTGATTGCCCTGAATATGGCCTGAATTACAGCTGCTTTTTTCTCGGGTTGTTTTTTTTCTTCATTTATTCTGAAATACAGGTAGGATGTGGAGCTGGCCCACTGACTCTGAAGGAGATATCTCATTTGTTGAAGACTGGGGATTCTGGTCTATCCTGGACATAACAGACTTGAAGACAACACCAAGTATTCAGATGCCTCAGCAGCAAAAGCCATATATAAGCCTGATTAAAGGCTCAAATTAATTATATGAGTTAGGAGACTTGATATTCTGTGGTAAAAGATAGCGTCAGAGTGAAAACCACTGCATATTCATTGTCAGCCATGCCTCTGTATTTATTCTACTAATACATTTCTCAGATGTGCCAGGCAACACAACCAACACCCTTCTACTCAGTAAGATTTCCTGAAGGATTAGTTTAACCCATTGCATTTTGCAATCAGCCCCTGCCCTGGCAGCCTTCCGAGTGAAAAAAAAATGTGATAACCTCAGATCAGGATAGCAGTGGCAATAATCTATGTTGACTAAACCCAGCTGAGGATGTGTATTCACCTAATGCTGACAGCAAACCAAATCAGCTAGTCAATACTATGCCTTCCAGTTAGAACTTCACAAGCTTGTTTCCAGCCACTCCTCTGACCTGTTTGCATCGTTCCCCCTTCCATGGTGCAATAGAGAGCCTTACACTACATCTTCAAACACAAACCACACGGCCTGAAATACCAACAACACACGCACCCTTATTGCTCCTACGGCAAGGTCAACTTGCAAGTACGTCTGTTCAGAAGAGCACAGGGAACTCACTCTCACATAGCCACAAGGGAAAAGAATAACAGGCTCTTAGCTGGGTAAATTGTTACAATATCATCATCAAGCCCAGTAAAAGAAGAAAGCAAAGCAATGAACAGCATCAAAGTTAGGAAGGCTGTGTTCAGGCATTAAACACACAAAGCAATATACTCACCTGGGTGAAGCTTAAAAATGCCACAGATAACAAACAGCAGGCAGCAAATCAGTCCTTCAGATAGCAGGAGAAACTTTTGAAAAGCAGTCATTAATTTGGCTATCATGATGAATTCCTCTGTGGTGAAAGCAACAACCCACTTCAGTGCTTCACAGATTCATTGCCTAGGAGGCCATGGGGAACACTGTGATAATTTAACCTGTCTTCCTGCATAAGACTTCAGCTACCAGCAATCTTTTATAATGCCTTCAGCTGGCAGTAAAGGGGTGGTTTTGATGAGACAACATCTTTCATACCTTTGTGTGCAGCTGTTCCCTCACTCCACTTCTCATGGGGACCCTCCTCCCACCTTCCCACATGGGCAATGGAGAGAGAAAGCCCAGCAGCAGAATGGCTACAACCGGCCCATTTTCTTTACTTTTGTACTCAGAAAAGTATGGAAACATTGCACCAAAAGGAACTGTCAGCAGAGCAAAGCTGCAGTGCACAATGGCCCTACACACCTCTTACAACAAGTTTTACACAAATAGCTGAGCAGGTTACGGCTGGCCAGATGCTCATCCACATTATACGGTGCCATATATGACTCCCACATTGTAGACACAATCCTTCACTTCATCAACGCAGCCGAGGGCAGACACAAGTTCGGGGAACCTGGATCTCCGAATGGTTATCTGACCCCCAGGTAAGCCTAGGTCAGTCTTTTTATTTCTTTTTCCCTTCTCATTCTCCATCTGTTTGAAGTAGTAACTGCTGAAACACAATTTCTGCTCCCCAGATGTGTTTTTAGTGCTTAGCGTTATTTAAGCTACTCTAGTTAGCTTGATAACATAAGAAGGGCTTTTACTCACTGAAGCAATGCATCAAGACTTTGAACAAATCTCCCTTATATGAGACTTACACCACCAAAACTATCACATTCCCTTTCTTTCAGCTTTACTCAGAAGCCCTATTTGGCATTACTGAATTTAAAGACACTGGAAATGTCCATTATGCCTGTCTGTTGACAGCATAGGGGAAGAAAAACCACTGCTACTTGAGAATGTTTCCATCTAGCCTGAGAATTAACAGCTGTACTGGATCCTGAGAGTTCCTCATCTGTTAGACAGGGATCTACTGAATATCAGGATTTCATGCCGTATGTTAAGTCTCCCTCAGGCCTTTTCTCCCTTAACCACTTGAATTTTTCACTGGTGAAATTGCCTCTTTCGCTTTCTACCTGTTCTGTTTGGCTATGAGCTTTCCTCTCTCCTCCACAGATCACATCTCCCTTACTCTCTCAGTACTCCAACTAAGTGGCATAACTAAGGCAAATTCAAGGCAATTGTCATCTGCCTGCATCTAGTTTTGATGTAGGCTACTCTTATTGCAGGCTTGAATAAGATGAGCTTGTGGGCACAAAACCTCATGGTTTTTCCTCAGTTTATGACTTCACCTGACAAACCTAATTTATACTCTTAGTTCATCCCAGCTAAAACAACCATATTTACTAAGCTATCATCAATGACAGAGCACTGTATGGTTTTGCCTTGCTTTTGATATTAAAAACCAATTGAACACATCATCTTCAGGTATTTCCCTTCTTTGATGATGCTTCTGTACAGTTCTGCCAATTGGTATTTGTCCCATCACAGTGAAATTGGGTGGCCCAAGCTTAATTGCTTTAAGTCACCAAATGCAAAGTGGTGTCATAGAAGTTGTGTTGTGGCACTACTAATTAAGAGATTCAGCCTCTTGTGACTGTAAAACTCCACTTACCCTAGGCTATATACAGGCAACAAGCACCACCATAATTCAACACTCAAGAATAAAACATATATACAAAATGCTTTCAAAAGAAAAGGAATTACAGGAAGAGAAGCAAAAATAAAGCCTAATTTTCTGTGCACTGCTATCTCCCTGCAAGCTCCAATTTAAGTTTTACTTCTGCTTGAGTCATTTATTGGGGAGCATCTCCCATGAGGTCTTTCTAATTTCTAATAAGATTCAAGTCCACAACTATAGCTTTTTCATAGGTTTGGCACATACAGGATCTGCCTCTCTCTTCCGTCTACTCTTCTACCCACACATCGTCAAAACAGAAATTTAATTATCTTTTAGATGGCTATCACTGTGTTAAATTTGGTTTGAAAGGTCAGTGGAAAGGGATACACAGATGCAGAGCATGAATGTGCATGTCTCATTTCCACAGGAAAACAGGCTTAATAATGGAAGATTTACAAGGAAAATGAGCTGTGCTTTTGCTCACAGCAATACACTCATTTGAAACACCAGCGATTGCTGAAGATAAGAAATTATCTACACGTATTGGTCCTCACCCTAGGTGTTGTAAATCCTCAGAGCTCCTCTGAAATCATTGGATTGACATTCATTAATACCAGTAGCCCATTAATTTAATGTTTATAAGGATGTGTGTCAGTTAAGGAGGTAAGACAGTATCTCTAGTTCTACACACATGAGGGCAGGCATGCGTGTGCACGAGCATGTGAGCACTCGGGTATCACAGAGCATTCATAGGGAGATGTCACAACAGCTCCTGTCCCACAGCACAGAGATTTGCACTCAGGTTAAGGCCAAAGTTGTATCGAACTTGCAGTGGTGAAGTTGTCCAGGGAAAGAAGGGGAGCGCAACCCATTCATTTTTCTTCCTCTCTTGCACAAGCTCATAAAAGCAACTTTCTGATGGACCACTTGAAAGTCACCTCCACCCATCTGAAACTTGGCTGAGGATCTCAGTCCTCCTTTATTACTGCGCAACTCTATTAAAGCTCTCAGTGGAACCGATGAGTGAATGTCCCAGCCAATTTTACTTTTTATATTAAAAAGAGAAAAGCACACACTAGTCTATTGAAAATCATTTTAAAGAATTTTAATCATAGCAAATGTGTCTGAACAGTTCTCATAAAATCAGTGCTTCCACATGTACAAAGGACAAGAGTCCAGAGATCTGCCTACAAAAATATCATGTATTAAAATGGGGGAGGGGGGGGCAGGGAGAAGGGGCCAATTAGAAACTCAGCAATGTTTGAGATGCCTTCTAGGACAGACAAAGCAAGCAAAGAATGATTTATCGACAGCACTTTGATTTCACCTTTATAAAGTCAATATTTGGCAAGGTTTTGACACGGCAGCCCAGCAGCTCATGTATCTGGTTTTTTTAAAGGGCTGGTTAGCCCTTTACAAGAAAAGAAGGGGGAAGTCATCTAAAACCAAGTTATACGTGTTCTTGCTTCTGAAACATGTCAAGGACTTCAGTTCACAGCCGCAGAACAGTACCAGCCTGCTTGTTTAGACGGAATATAATTAACAAGGGGTGGGGAAGGAGCCTAGGGAGGGCAAGGGACCATGTAAAACAGTGTAAAACAAGGAGCAGAGACGGTGGTAGAGCTGTAGGAGAGGCATGTAATACCTGCCTGCCCGAGGCTAGACTCAACCTTCCCGGCTTCTGGTGCAACTATTAACGAGCTTGAAAGTCCAGAGGGGGAGGGAAAAGGACATTGCCCCTACCAGGTAGAAGGAGGCATTTCTGCCTTTGATTCTTAAAACAAGAGCTAAACCTTCATTCAGCTCGTTTAAATTAACATACTAAGTGCATGAGTACGTACGCACGTCTTCAGGGTTAGCACTGAGATAGAGAACTAGCTCGCACTCGAAAGCTGTGCTGAGGACTCTTCAGCTGACATAAAGATTATTCAGTATTTTTTCTTTGCCTTTTTGTTTTAACACCTGTCAAAGTTTATTCGCCTTCACCAAAAAAAAAAAAAAAAATCCATCCAACCATCCTCCTTCCCATCTCTCCTAGTACTACAGAAACCTTTGCTATCAGTAATAGTGCAAAGACAGGCCCTGTGGGATGGGCTTTTTAGGCCTGCTTCAGATTACAGCTCACTTGCAATGCCTTTGTAGCAATTAGGGATACTGTAGCTGAAGTAATCTAAACTGATATCAACTGCAAGTAGCTCAAAATACACGCCGGGAAGCTGACAAGCAGCTCCCCTAGAGAATACATGCGTGCGTGCAGAGTTGGTCCTGCCGTCGCTGCAGCCCCGTGCCACCCCAGCCCGCTGGTCTGGAACCACAGGGACTGGTTGCAAGGACTGCTGCTGCTCCCCCTTCCCTTTTCGGCAACCACCACAGACCGCATCTGCTGACTCCTGGGACTGCAAAATATTTATCTTCTCACAGGTCCTCTACTTAGCAAGGTTTAGTCTCCAAAACAGGAAGCCTATTGGGATTCATTTGGAGCATAGCTGAAATTCAGGGGCACCTCTGCTTCCTCCTGACAGGGTTTAAATAGATACGGAACAGATGGTATAAACGTGACCTGAATGAAGAACAGCTTTACTCTTCTTTTTGTTTTTTCTAGTGCCTGTTTTTATTTTTTCCAAACCAATTATTAGCAAAATGAGGCCGGGGGAGGAGGGGGGATGATGAGAAACACTTTTTAGAGCCTGCCACAAAAGAGCATCTGAGCAGCACGCTAACCCTCAGCACAGCAACAGGCGCAGCGCCTGGCCACGAGGCAGCCTGCTTTGGGACTACCTTTCTCACCTGAAGTCGAGTAGAAGGAGAGGTTCTCCAGTTAATGGGAGGGATACTGGGCGGCCAGGAGAACTCTACGTGTGTGACAACTAAGAAAGCTGAAGGAATCTTACAGAAAGGTTCTCATGTTTCTTTTAGACCTTAAAAGTCACAGCTAGAGATGTCATTTTGGACTAGGAGATAGCCAGTGTGTTGCACAGCCGTTGTTCCAGCAGAGATTTGTGGTGGGTCACACAGTTTCACCCAGTTCAACACCCACCACAGGACACCTCCTCTCCTTGGGCCACAGAGCAAACACAGAGGAGGCAGACTGCACCGGGCTGCTTTAACCAAATTCCTGTCTTTCTTTGGCAAAAATTGTGTCACTGACCCAACCATGGATTTCACAATCTCTTAAGGAGATGGATAATTTGCCCTCAGAATTGGTAAATATCTCTTTATCAAAGGCTGCTTGCTGTGGATCTATAAAATGAGGACTGCCACCGCGTATAGGACACACGACAGACATCCTCAGAGGCCGAGTCCACTAACAGCTTTAAATGAGGCATAAGACCCGAGTTTGGTCTCGGAGAACCGACAGCCACAACTGATGCCATGCACAGTGCTCTATGTGCTCAACATCCAGAAAGTCCAGGCTCTGCACATTTCAGCAGGCATTTTCAACTTAATAGGCAGCACGTGACATTTCATTAAGATTTTGGTGCTATTGGAGTTTTCAGCTGTTAGGAGGTTTATGAGGTATTACAAAACAGAAGAACATACATACATTTTGAAACTCAGCAGACCTAATCCATGAATATGGATTTTCTTCTTCCTTATCTCCCTCCCCCACTAAAGAAAGTGGAATCGCTAAATTAGTGCCACTGATACACTGAACAAAAACCCAAAAGAGCTGTTATTGATCTTCTTTTAAAAATCACATTGTGCAAATAATTGCTAGTCTCTGAGTTGTTTTCTCTTTGTTTTGCTATTGCTTTTTTTCAAAAATATTAGGGCTATAGTAAAGAAACTATAATCCAAATTTAGAGAGGACCTATGATAACAACAGCAGACAAAGGGGTATTGCAAATAAGACTCTGTATGGAGCCCTGGAGATGTTCCTATTTCTGTGGAGACTTGTGACTATTTTCATCACTGAAAATGCAGTAGAAATTTGCAGTCGCTCTTATATACAAAGGTTTCTCCTTGCAAATCTACAGGGAAACAGAATGGCCAAAAACAATGGGCTGAAAAAGAGGAAACAGGAGATGGCACGCTCATAAGGAAGCAGTACAAAGTGCTTTTTAGGCTTCTTGTTACAAAGGACGAAAGAAAGAACCCGAACCCAAAGATGCCAGGCATCAGCAATAACAAACACAGACAGTATCCTCATTTATCCACTACTCCTGACAACGTTTCTCTCGATTCCAGGGGTTTGCTGGAGTTGTTGCATGCTTGTTCTGCCTGGATGGCTGCTGAAAGACATTCAGTGTTGCAATTCTTTGTTTATCACAAAACCACACTCCTTGCTGGTAACATTTTACAACTCTTATCATGCTGTTCAATCCAGCTACAACTGTCCAAATCTTGTCTTCTCTAAACCAGAGGAGGTCAGAAAGGAAAAGAACAAATACTCTATGTATCCATTGCAGTTTGCCAGTTTAGCAAATAGAATCATTAAGCAGGGATTCAGTTTTATCAACCTGTAGGTTTAGCAAATCCCTCAGCATTTCAGCACAGCAAGAAATAAGCGATTAGAATTCAATTTATTTCTCCTGAGTTTTTTAAATCATCATCATCACTCTGGATTCCTAGGGTGAGTTTTGGTGTGGGTTTGAACTGCAAGCTTTTTTTTTTTTTTCCCCCCACTATGAGTTAAGAATTCCCAGCTATGTACAATGAGCAATTAAAAACAGGAGTTATAGAAATACACATTTCTAAACTAAAATGCTTGAAAACAGCTGCCTAGGGGGATTACAGAGTCTCCTAGTCAATATGCTTTCAAATTTCTAAATAAAACCTTCCACAAAGCAAAGCTTATTACTTCAAATGTTCTTTAAGAATCGTGTAGACTAGCCAAGTATCAAGAAACAAACACTCAAGTGTAAAGTCCACCTCTATTCAAGAAAGTATTTAATCATGTGTGACCGAATCCCTTCATCTTCCTTAGATTTAATGTTTCAGTGCTTTCTCAGTTAGCATATTTTCCTAAATCATGTCCAAATATTTCAATACATTTCTTAAGCAAATCATTGAGAAACATCTGTGACTATTATTCCAAATAATTTAAGCAAGAAATTATTCATTTGCAGTTCAATCAGCAAATTGGCCATGCTTGGGAACTGAGCTTCCTTTTATGCTCATAGTCAGCCACACGCATCTACCACATGACACGCCGCTTTCAAAGTATTGTAAGATCCACCACCATTCTTAAATACTTCAAAGTGAGATCACATACTTCACAATGTCAACCTGAATTCAAACCATCTTACGGGGGCAGATTTTTTTTCAGATCTGGAGGCAGATCCAGATTTCTCTCAAGCAGATGCAAACCCCCATGATTCCAATCTAGTCAGTGCACGCAAGGACCTGTCTATAGGACAATGCTGCCAAAACTGATCAGCGTGGTGACAGCACACACACATATTTTTGTAATTCTCAAGGCAGACAAGTAAATAACCTTGAGCACAAAACTGGTCAGGTTCCTCATTTATTTTATTTACTCCATCTTGAAAACCAAGCCAGAAAGCTACAAACCCCTAATCGAACGCTACTGTTTTATTTCTTGTAAGTTGAGTGCAATAACAGTACCAAATAGCCATTTATTTTATTTTCAGCTTCTCAGATCTAACAGGCTCAATAAATCCTGTCTTTAGTAGTTTGGCATTACCAACTTTCATCAACTTCATTATTTGTCCTGCGAGATGGCCACCTGTTTTTCTACATTCAGCCAGCACACATGCAAATAAAACAAGTTTTTATTTTAAACAATGTGACACATCTGCAACACACTGAAAATTCAGATTTTGCTTTCTTTTCTATCCCAGCTTCTTCCCACTGAATTCCTTTTCAGCTTGTATCTGAGTCCTGAGCATCAGTGATGATTCAGCACCCTAAAAAAATTCTGCACACTCATCAAGTTTTTCAGTTAGGCAGAAAACTGCACTTTTGAAATAGGCACCTTCCCAGCTCAAAGCTGTTGAAGGAAAAGCAAGATCTGGAGTTTCACTGCCATTCTCGAGAGACAATTTGACAGAAATGACATATGCAGGCCACCGCAAAACATGCCCAGTAGATGTTTTTGCACATAAAGATCTGAATTTCCAGGATATTGCCTAATAATTTACTCATTTCCAGGTGTCCTTCACCTTCTGCACCCTTTCTCCGCTCTTTCAAACCAGTTCTGTATGTTGCCTCCAAGCTTTCAGGAGTGCTTTATGCAGCTCTGTTTCGAAAGACCTCCACTTGATCTTACGGACTCCTGATAAACTAAAAGCCCAGGCATCTGGCTGTTTCCTTTTGGGTGGGCATCCCAGCCTGGAGGCACAGAGCAATGATGTGTGTGGCTCCTCACCTGAATCCCAGATGAGAGGTCACCTGTGGAGCAGCGAGGCCATCCAACAGCAGGAGTCGGTTTGCAGGATACAGCTCAGAGGGGGCAGCAACTCATCCCACATGAAATCCAGGTAGCGATACCTAGGCTTCATGCTACCATGCACCTCATCATCCTGGCACCATAAAGCACATGACCTTCCTGAGATAAAAGAGCCTGAGGCCCTCTGACTAATCCTCTTGGCCTCTCTCTAGGACATGAGGTCACATGCTGTGTGCATACACCACCACCACCCTGAGTATGGAAACACGTCCCTGTGCTCTGGGGGGGCTCCATGCATGACCACGAGTCCCCATTTCATCCCCAAGCTTGGGTGCTTCAGTGTGATATAGATGAAATATGAGTGAAAACAGATGGGCGTAGATCCTAAGGGGCCTGTGGCATGGGTAGGGGGATAGGAAATATTTTCTTCTGGCTGTGGATCTTACCTAGTGCCTCCAAATTGCCTCTGATGTTCAGGAACATGCTTAGCACAAAAATTACAGGAATTATTTAGAACTAAAATAAAAATGTATCGAAGCATAAGGAAATGCTTGGAAAATGCATTTTCTGAACATTTATTAAGCATTAAATTGGGCTGAACTTGGAAGGTAATTTTTTTCATTAGAGATGCTCAGGGCAACTTAAAATCGTTCAACTTGAGGATGAAGCAAGCAGCTTTGCTTGTTGACACGAGCATGCAAGAGGTAAAGTGACAAAGAGAAAGAACACAACAGCCCCAGCTGTCAGGCCTACGGACAGCGTACAGCACCAGAAAGGTCACTAACATGCTGTAAATCCACTGCATTTCCAGACAATCTTGTCCTGCTGAAGGTCTTGCACAAAAACCTTTGCCTTCAGGGCCAGCAGATCCTTTGACAGCCTTCCAGATGATGCAGGGACTCATTTGCTGCCATGTATTTTCTTCCCTCCCTCCCTCCCTCCCTCTCCATCCGACCATAGAGAAAGTCTGGAAAAAACAAATCTCAGGCCACGCTTTCTGTGCAACTAGGATAAGGAATCGCTTCAACCCCAACATTTTCTTGAGATGTGTTCACTTGACATACATGTTTCATGCAGTATTCAGGCAAGTGTCTCGTGCCAGCAGGCCGTGTTCCCTGGAGGCAGTTTATTTGTGGATGGTGGGTGGTACGGCCCCTTTCTATGACTGGGAGGAGGCAACATCCTCTGCTATGTGGCACTGCTGTGAAAAGATCCAGGGAACACAGAGGCTTGGACCAGTTTACGCAGCAGGCTGGTGTCCGGAGCTTTTGATACCAAGACAACCTCAAATCATGTATGAATTGTTTGGGTTTGGTTTAGCCCTGTTGTGAATGTAACAAAACCAGTGCAACATTAGCCATCTCTACTCCAGAAAAGCATCTGTAGTAGTAGGAAGATTGGCTGCCCAGGGCTCCAGCAATAATAACGTGACTGGGAAGGGGGGCTCAAGGGGAAGAGGGGGCCAGCGTGCCAGTCTGTACAACACGTGCTTAAGTCAAGGCCAATAATCCCCCACTTCCGTAAGTGAAACATTTACTTAAAACTTTTCAGTCATCTGATTAAAACAGAAAAAAATAAGAAAAAATGTGCAGCACAGTAGTCATCAGCTGTAATTCTGTGTTCCAAGGTAATTAAAGCATGAACAACCTTTCACCATTTACCACAACCCACACTTAACACTTCACCTTAAAACGCTGAGAGTCGAATTTCAGCCACCCCCTTGTAAAATACGGAGCAACTCTGCCAAATTCCCTTCCATGCTCTTCATTTGATGGCAAAGTAACAAAGGTACCATAACTCACTTGATATCATTCTTTTCCTGTTAATGTTTTATTCAGACTGAGCTTCATTAATAAAGATGAAACTTTGGACTCATGATTGCTCCATGTTTACAAAACATCCAGGCTCCTTTACATCTTAGTTAAGCATGAACAATCACTGAACACACAACTTCCTAAAAAAATCCTGCATACCAAAATTGCATATTTTGAATTTTTAAAATTCACTAAACAAAATTTCACAGAGTGAACCCTAAAGTCTGTTTGCCAGGAAAGCACAAGCCAAAAAAGGATGTTGGGACCCTCCAGGAAAAAAATGAAGCTGGACCCCAACACACACATCCTTCCATTAAACAAGCAAATAAATACACATTCATACAGAGTAATTTTCTCTAAAAATGCAGGTGCTTGAGTAATTACCCACAAGTTTTAGTGTAATTTTGGTTGCTCAAACAGTGCAGTATCACACAGTTTCATTTGGGGTTGTTTTTTTTGTTTTGGTTTTGGGGTTTTTTTGGTGGAACTGGGCAGTGGCTTCTTACTGCACACCAGAGAACAAAAACTAGCCCAGAACCTGATGATTTTGACAAGTCCAAATGTGTTTTTCCACAGAGAAAAATTACAAAGACAAGGTTGTTTTTTAAAAAAAATTAAATTAAAAAAAATTAAGAGGTGTATGTAGCAGTATCACTTTTTAATGCCAGGTATCGGACCAAGGAATGGGACAGACTGCACTGCATTTTTAAAGTAGTATGATTATTGACATACTGAAGAAACGTTTTAACACTGTACATTACAACAAACTATTTAGTTCACTTCTACACAAGTCAGCAAAAAAGCTAGGTGATCCAACATGATATGGCAGCTGCAAATTTAAAATGATAGTCACAGTCTAAAGCCAGAACAAAAACATCTCCAGAACTCCCTATTTATAAAAAGGAATGAACATACACACCGTGCGCGCACACGCAGGCAAAAATCTTGAGGTTTTACTTATTGCTCTTACCCAAGGCTGTGAGCAGGCAAATGTCTGGATCAGAAATTAGGTCAAACATGCATTTCAGCAGGCACAAAACAGTACAGGAAATTCATATTAATGAAACAATGTACTGTGTTACGTTATACAGGATGGTATTCTGCTAATATAATACTTACGTCATTAATACCGGATAAACTCCAGGTCTGCCTGTTGTATAATGTGTTACGCAGTGTGGTATTTTAACCTAATTTCTGATTTCTCTTTCATACTGCACCCTCCATGTAGGGACAAAGAAGGTGGTTTTCAAGACAGCCTTTCTTTGCAAGGCCAGAGAAACCTCGGCCTCAAGAGCCTCAGTCAGGCAGGTACGGCCGGCAGGAGGTTAATGTTATCAGCACTGCATCTCCAGAACCTGCTCTTTGACTGCCTTGCGTTCTTGCGCAGTCATTGACAACTCAGATAAACAAACGGATCAGCGCTGTTCTTGGAGCATCTTCCAGCTATGCTATACACTCCTGTTACACCCAGAAATTGCTACAGGGGATAAGGCAGTAGAGGGTAGAGTCCTGTATCTGGTCACATCCTCAAGAGTCTTATAAAGGCAAGATTTTTTTTTGTGAACTGGCTTCCCTTTACACAATAAGCAGCATAGCGTGGATGTCAGTAGAAATCTGGCTACCTACTGGCAACAAGAGACTAGCATATTCACAAGACACGGTTTGGAATACCTGCTGTTCCCTACTGCAACCAAACTGAACATGCTGTGGAGAGGTGTCCATGTAATTACAATACTCGTAAGCCAGATTCAAGGCATACTGCACATGGGCCTTGCATGAAAAAGGCATTGAACGTGTTATCTGAGGATTTTTTTTTTTTTCTGTGCTATGTATACACGACAGTAGATAAAAATCAGCACAATGGTTCCTCTTCATACATGACCCAACACACACCATAACAATTAAGCACCATATATGCTATTCTTCAGTTAACAGGAATCAAGGAAGAAAATGGTGGTTTGGGAACAGGGAGGGGAAGAAATCCAGCACAAAGACAGAGGTATGTTCTTGATAGAAGTCCTAGCTGAGAATGTTCATTGTGAACCAGCAACTGGATTTTGTGACATAACCAGAAAACCACCGATGTCTACAGGACCAACTTGGGCACTGCATAGTCAAAATTATGTTCTCCAGTGTTATAATATGGCATTGAGCAATCTAATTAATTATTAGAAAGAGCAGAAGGTAGATGACAGGAGATAAAGCTTCAGGGAGGTTACACCTTGTACTTGCAAAAAGAAGCAGTGCAAATCAATAGCTTTTTCTATCTTATTAAAGGTCTGTCATGTGCCCCTTGATCCAATCCCTACATCTCACACAGATTTCAGTTTTCAGACTTGCCAAATACCCAAATTCACACTGAGCTCTATTTTACTTACGAGCAGTACTACTAAAGCTAGTGGGACTGCTTAGACCAAGGCGCTACTGCAGTGAAGGTTCAGGAATTTGGCTCTTTCCAAGAAGTGAACTGCAAATGACTGGGGTTTCATGACACTCACAGGTGGAGGGAGACACTTTCTGTGTTTTTTTCGAATCTGTCCTTATGAACACCAACATTTGAAAGACTGAAATGTGGGAAAAAGCTCCATTATGCTCACCAACATTTTGACACCATGACAGCCACAGTGGTTTAGGAGGAGTACGCCAGAGTTAGGCTGGCCTAAGTCCTCCTCCCAGCTACGTCACTGCCTCTTATTAGATGATGGCATGTAAGGGCCCTTGGTGTCAGTTGCGATGGTGAGGCTTCCTTAGAGGAACTCCTCTGTCACACCATCCATGGGTGCACAGTTGCATTTCCTGGGAAAGAGGGAGGCAAAATAGGTCTAAATTCTTTAAAAACAATCAAGAAAAGCCAACTTCTAGAAAAAGAAAAAGGAGAACAATTTGCTATCACATCCTTGAAGGAGGAGTCCTAGGACTTCTCATGACTCATTTCTTCACTAATGGCTATGCAGACCAGGTTGTCAGGAAGCCCTGCTGCCAGACTGGAGGTAAAACAGTATGTTCAAGGTTTACCATTCAAAGCCATCCTTTACGTGAAGCTGGTTAGGCAAAAGTGTTTTGGCTGCATTTTTAGGTATTCCTCCTAGCCCACTTTGCTTCTCTGCTTGGAAGCTCCTTCAAATAAAAGACGCTGGAAGTGCCACTTCCCTGTAGCTGAAAAAAATGGGGAGAAACAGAAGCAGAAACACACACACACCACAGAACAAAACGACTGCTTGTAAAACGTTTCCTTTTAAAAACTACTGTACAACTGCCTAACTTGGTTTAATTAATGTGCAGTTTAAAATATATAAAATGCCTTACCAGCTAAATGATTTCTTGGTTTTACAAGTCTCCCTCCCCCCTCATTAAAAAATAATGCATGTGTGGACTGGTATTGAACATCTTGTACAGAGTTGCGCGCCAATTCTCCTTTTAATTCTACATGGAGCAGTTTTGATTTTAATCTACTGTGTTTAGAGAAGAGCTCATTCCATATACTTTACAGTATAACCAGCTACATAGATGTCTTTAATCTCGTAACACAATAAAAAAAATCACTGTAAGTTGCGGTCCCTTTGATAAATGATTATGGTGATGCATGCAGTCCTCCTCAGTGCCATTGCCGCCAGACACGGGACGTAATTTTCTCCGCACGCTGCCGAGAGGCCTGACGTTGCACCGGCGCACTGCTGTCCCGGTACACAGCGTTCTGCAGTCATTGGGCAAAGCTGCGGTGACTTGTCTCCCTCAATCCCACCACCACACCACCACCACCACCCCAACACCCCGGGGGAGCACAACACCCCCCTCCTGCCTCAGCCGCAGGAGATCACCGTGAAGCGCTTGGAAATGCACGACATGTTGTGGAGGACGATGCCCAGGAGAAAGACCAGGACGCAGGCCACCAGGATCACAGTGCAAACCCCCGACCAGGTGGAGCTTTTCACAACGCCTCTCCGGTCCGGCTCCTCCGCTCCTGCCTCAGCAGGGAGGCTGCCCTGCAGCGGCTGCTGCTCCGCCGGGATCGTCACCACCGTCAGGGACTTCTGCTGGCTGCCAGGCAGGAGGCGGCAGCCGATGTCTCCCGGAAGTAGTGCCCTCTCCTTGGAGAGGGGCAGGGGCAGCATGTAGCACCCATTGCTGGGGAGTTTGATGAAGACGGGGGTGTGCTCCGAGGTGTGGGGGATTGCAATGACGGCAATCACCTCTGGGTCATCAGGAAGCTGCGATACAGAGTACCCCGGCGGCAGCTTGGTGATCCCACGGCACCAGGGACACCGCAGGTCCTTCTGGCTGGTCCTCATCTGCTGCAGGCACACCGAGCAGCAGGTGTGCTTGCAGTCCAGCAGCTTGGGCCGCCGGCGGGGGCTGTAGTAGTTAAAGCAAATCTGGCACTCCAGCAGAGAGTCCTGGGACAGGGTCTCCATGGCGGCCGGTGCAGGGAGGCACAGCGGGCCTCGGGCCTCGTGAGGAGCCTCGCTCTGGCGCTCCGCAGCTGAGGGGCAGCGCCCGCCTTCCCGCCGCTTCTCCTCAGGGCAGCGTCAGGCAGCGGCTATGGAGAGCACAGGAAAACCTCCGACCTGAACCTTTCAGTACCTGAGACAAACAGAAAAATGTGAAGAACAGGTTACTTACAGGAATCAGTGGGAACAAGAGTCCAGCTAAGGGGGAATGAAAACTACAGCTGACCTTGTGATCTGACAGGGAAAGCAAATTTGCGACCCTTCCCACTGGCTTCACCAAACCACCTAGCAGCAAACCTTCAGCCATCACCAGATTTCCTTTTTTTTTTTTTTTTAAGCTATAAAATCCCTACCAACCCACCAGTCCGCCACTCAGTTATATTTATAGCCAAAACAGGGGAGGCTGTAGTTCATGAAGAAGGTCCTTCAGCATCTACCTCCTGTCATATTTTCAGGACTTTTCAGCCCTTGCTGCACCTTAACAATTGTTCTCATTTAATCCTTTAAACCCCTGAGGATTTTTAGCTATTTGGCTCAAACACTAAGTCTGTGTGCAAGGTGGGGGGAAAAGAAAAATATGTTTAAATGGATGTATTTCCACAGGCTCCTGAAGTTATCCCTGTGCATGAATGAGCAGCCAAGTAACTACACTGAAACACCTACATTTGCGTACAACAAAAAGGAATGGCATGGTTTTCAGATAAATTAACTGAAATTACACGAGCAGCTCATGAACACAGCCCTCTGAAACATAAACCTTCTCACTGATGAAAACTTCACCCGAAACAAAGGCTCTGTTCAGACCCAGGACCTCCGAACGTCACAGAGAACAATCTGTCAATGCACTGAATTAATGGCAAATTGTTACTAATCTTGTTCTAAACTATTCATTATAAAGGGATTCTTTGCATTTCCCCACTTATTTCTTATAGCTATTGAAAGAAAAAAAAAAAAGGCAGCTGTGTTTACTTCCACAGCAAGTTCTTTTACTTTGTTTGATTTTGGTCATTCCAACGCATGATAAATATGAAGGTGTGACATTTTTAAAACTTTTTGCATTGCCTTCCTTGACATATTTGAAGAAGTATCAGTTTGAATTTGCATCCAGAAAGTACAATAAAGAAACCCCAAAATATTTGTGTGATGACCTTTTATCTTCTCTTATTGCAATGGTATTCCCAGAGTTAACACCTGAGGACCACAGCTGTCAGAGGACTTTTTCCTTTCCATACAATTATTTCTTGCTCTTCCTTCCCAATCATAGCAACATGGTTGCAACATGCTAATAGATGTGTGACACCAGTAAAACAGAAATAACATAGCTGGAGAAGAGATGGCAGGCATAGATGTGGGGTTTGCGATGCAGGACAGGCCTCTGGACCACATTGTCCCATACCCTGCTTCTGGCAGTTAGCGGTATTTGAATATGGAAAACAAAATAATCGTCTTATCTTCAGATGCTAATGACTGATATCACCGACATGGGCAGAACTGGCTCTGCTGCTGAATTTGAAACAGCAGCAGATTTTGGCTCGCAAGGCACTTCAACAAATACAAAGCAACAATCCTGACTCAGGAGGGCGCAGGGGCTGCAGCTACGAAGGCAGGAGCTTGTGAAACACGGGCAATGGCTGCCGGAGAAAATCAGCACATGGCCACCGCCAGCGTGAAGCTAGGACAGGTCCGTGTGGCGCCTGCTCTGCACCAACCCCATATTACACATGGCATTAAAGATACTCCCTGTGCAGAGGGAGCCCAACGCTGCCACAGAAGGGGGTTATGCATTCAGCGTGTGGGTCACGCCAAGGGAAAGTGGAAGAAAGTGAGTAGATGTTTTCTCTTCCCTATCTTCTCCTTCCCGTTACTATCTCCACACCCCTACAGTACAGGCTGGCACAAAGGAAGACTGTCAGAAATGGTCATTAAAAGACTGGCATGCAGCTGAGAGAGAAAAATGGAAGAGTGCTATACACAATGCTAGACAATGCCTGGTTGAAAAACATTAAGATGCAAATGCCAGATTAGAAACTAGTTACAGAAACTCAGGAAGGTATCACTGAAACCATCAGATCCAGTTTTCAGCCACAAGCAACCCAGCAGTTTTCTATTTAGCACAGAAGTATCTATACAAAATCTTCACAGCTACGTACTGCCCAAGCCAAACTTCAGGTCAGACATTACAAGACACAACTCTGATCTGCTGTATCTGCAAATCTATTTAAAAAAAAAAAAAAAAAGGTCAAAATTTTAAAGCATTAGTGCAATCTATAGGAAGAAAAGCGAAAGAGTGGAGCCAAATTAAAAGGTTAAGATAAGCTTTACCACCTACATGACATACATTGTTCAGATATGTGCAGATATATCTGCAGAAGCTGTAAATATAGTAACACCCGATTTTGATTTGGTGCTCAATCAAAGAAACATTCACTTCCACCTGTGTGTCTTGAAGTTACACTTTTTTCCTTTCCTTTTTTTTTCTTTTTCAAAAGAACAACTATAAACATTATTTCAAGTAACAAGGTTGCTTTGTGCATACACCTATACCAAATTATGACATTTCTTACTTTCCTAAAATGTACTAATGATCAGGTGTATTTTGACAGATCAGTGGTAAGCAAAGAATTTAGTATGATTCCTTCAGAATATATCTAAAGACTTAAGTTAAAGAGTAGCCACAGCCACCTAACCCCTTGGCCTTTGCTGACATTGCCTTGTTCAAAGGTTGGATATCTAGCTTCATGGGTGCAGTGCAACTTTACTCCCAACCGTACTGAAAGCCCCACAATCCTCTTGCACTCTACCACAGCTTGGTTTGGGGATAAAAGAAAGTCAAGCCATCATCTACACTCAGAATTAAACTGCCTAATATCTATTTGATTCATTTCACGGTAGATAGTTAGGAAGGGAAAAGTCGCAGGAACTCTCTCAGTACTCTTCTACCACTTTATTTTAGTAACTATACCAAGAGTTAATGCTGCAGCAAACCTCCTCTTGGACAGAGGACTGAACTCTGTGCTCAACGCGCCCCCGTACCAGTTGGAGGTACTGAGCTATCACAGGTGAACACCGCGCTTAAAGCTTACTCATACTGGACTCCTCTTCACACTTCAAGCACGAACACCAGGAGACAGCCAGGCTGCACGTGAGGGCATGGCTGACATTGGCATCAGCCAAACCCATTGTTTTGTCATATTGGCTCTGGTCACCCAGTGACAGCTGAAGCAGGGCAAGGGGACTGTTGACAGGAAAACGGGGGGGTTAGGGTGAGAGATCAGAAAAGACTGTCAAGGATATCTGTAGGTCTCCACAAGAGAGACGGCGTACGTGTGGATAGGGGCACGCATGTGGAAGGGAGGGCTGGGGAATATGACGGTGACCATACACACAGAGGCAACTGCTACCGCAGTCGTGACTGCCTGGCACACACCTGACAGCAACTGGAAGCTCTTCAGGGCTGAGATCTAACTAGTAACACAAATAAAAACTACTGGATATGAAAATCCACAAGCTCCAAAACTCAAGTGTCAGAAAGGTGCAGCAGGAGCAAAGGAAGCGAGAAGAGACAGGCCTTGCAAAGAAGCACTGGGAGACCCCNCTGCCTCTGGCTGGCGAGATGAGAGATTTGCACATGGTTACAGAGACCCAGGGAGGAACCTGCAAAGCTGATGACCCTCACAGCAGAAGATCAAGGTACAACTGGGTAGCTGAGAACACAGCGCAAAGGTCCTCCTTGCAGGTTTGGGCTGCCCTCTGCACAAGCCAAGAGTTTTTAACATTTGAGAAACAATCACATGACTCAAGAGCAATAAAGATCTGGAGAATAAAATAGGTATTTCAGCTGTTTGTCAGTTACGCTATCTGGCCAGTACCTTGTCAGAGGCCACAGCAGAGCCCCAAGCTCTCTTTTTTTTGGGTGAGCAGGAGGCCAGGAATGCCAAGGCATCAGCTTCCTGCTCTCCAGGAAGAAGGGGGAAGGGGTATTTGTCGCTCTCTTGCAATTCATAGCTTCCCAGCACAATGTAGGAAGGTGCTGCAGGATGTGAACAAATATGAAGGTTGCTGCAGCTAGTATAGCACAGCTACCGAGAGCGAGAGGAAAAAGAAAGCACAGGTTTGCTGCAGAGTAAGTTCTGCACAAATCTTAACTAGAAAGTGGTCCCCAACTGGCCAGGTCAGAAAAGACAGCTATTTTCAGAACCCAGTGCAAAGACAAACATTGAACATGAACATCCATGATGGGAGTTGGATAACAAGTCAGAGAACAGAGTAATGGTGAATCCTTGCCTATTGACATAGTATTTTTTCTATGTAAGGACACAGCAACGTAAGATACTAAACAATGGAAACCACAGCCTTGAAGGGGTGCTGCCTCCACTGAGAACTCAGAACTATCTTCACACATACCTCCTAACTTATTAGGGCCCCAAATTATATTAACTTGAAAGCCCCAAAAATACACTTTAATGATGCCTGTGGAATCTAATACAATTCACAGAAGATTAAACATCCTATCGCATTTTTAAAGACTGGCTTCGGGGCATGCTGATGTAGTTAGCTGATCACTGAAAGAAAGCCTCAAAAGCTTTGCACAGACTTATCCACATATTTAGGCACGCTCTACTGGCTGTACAGCAAGGTTAGTAACAGACTTTCAGCAAGGCAGTGCACTGACAATACTTCACCTTTCTCAAGGAAGGTTCGTTACGTAAACTCCCCAAACACATTAAGAATTCTTTGACAGTATTACTGAGTATGTATGATTTATGATGAAGAAAGATCCATTCATTTCAGGTGCCCTTAGGCTGGAAAGGAGATGGGGGTGAGGGGGGGGTGTACTGTTCTCAATAGGGGAACTAATTGCAAGAATCATCTACCCACAGATACGGATAGTAATGTGTGCTAGAGTAGCTTCAAACTGATAGTGAGGAGGAAGGACCATATTTAATGTTTGGAAGCATTTTGGCTACAAAATTCAGCATCTGTGTATGTTTGCAACACATCTGTGTTTGGACAAAACACACTGGGACTGTTGCAAATGCCCAGGATGTACTACCTGATTTCCCCTGAATATCCTTCACTAAATGATCCTATTTATTTTTAGGCTGTTCTGTAGCACTAATTACCATAGTAACTGAGAACAGCACAACGATTAATTAATTTATTCATCACAACACCCTTGTTAAGAGAGAAGTATTATCATCATTATATCCTTTCATCATCTAAGAAAAGAAGTGCTGAGAGATGAAGCAGTTGGTCCAAGGTCATGCAAGCAGCACCCGGATTGCCTCAAAGCTCCTGGACAACTTCACCACATTTCCACTTTTCACCTCATCAGCTTTTCTATGAACCACGAAAATCATGAGAGCCTGTGATCCAGAAGTTAAAAGTATCTCCACAGACAAGGTTGATCTGCCATGTAGATTACAACTGAGAAACTACATGCATTTTGAGGGACATAAAGCTAACAGTAAGATGACAAAAGTTAATTCATTCTTCTCTCCAGAACTACCTATTTTCCAGGCACCTTTCTCTAAGACAGGCAGCCTACACACACCATCCTTTCCATTTAGTTATTCAGAATTGCACAGAAATATTGCAGAACAAAAGCGTTTTAATTTGGCCAAATCCTTAGCCAGTGCAAGCTGGCACTATTCCTTTAGCTTTAGTCCAACCCTCGGCAAGATGAGAATCAGGTGTACATACTCCCGGATGCATAAAGCCGCAAAAAATAAAGCTGAGTGAAACTGTGATATATGAGCCTACAACATCCTATGAACCAGCACTAAGGGATCCATGCTGATGGAGAATCTGCTCTGGATGATCTCAACTGCACAGATCAAAGAGGACAGCAGCTGTCCTGCCTCTCTGGCAGCTGAGCGATCGGAGGCAGATCACGAAAAAGGAGCCTGGTTGCAAGGTATCATCCCACAGCATTTACCTTAGAAATTGTCACCAGCCAGCCCTAGCAACAGGAGACAGAGGCAGAAAGATCACCCACAGGAATGTAACCAGACGTAGAACTTTACGGGTTTGGAGCAAAACCAGATCAGGTGTAAACACGAACCTTTGGTGTTTATAGAAAACAGAGAGAGACTCACATGCTGCTCCTTGTTCCATCTCACCTCACCAGCTGTGCTGCTCCCTCCTTTTATCTGCAAACTTTGATACATCCACATTCCCTGGCTCCAAAGACCTTATTTTGATCAAATATGACCAGGATAAGCTGCACTTTGTTCCAACGGCAAACACGACTAATCACCTGCAACGTGCCAGGTCAGCAAACGACAGGTAGAGTTTCTTACTGCTGAGTCAAAACAGTACAGCTGCGCTTAGAGTATCATGCAAGCTGCTTTACCAGTGAGACACACTATTTGAAATCAAAATATTCCACAGAAATGCCCCCATTTCAGACAGGCAGAGACAGAAAGCCAAAAGCTTTCCTGCCCACCCAGCCTCTCGGCAGCCCTCCATGCAGGTGGTCCTGGAGCCCAGGCTGTGGGAGCCAGAGCTGCTCCTCACAAGCCCAACTCTGACACATCTGCAGGTTTTTGACAAGGTCACTTGTCGAGCTGCCCCAGAGCTATGGCTCCCTACATCTCCCAGGCTCCCCGCAGCTTGGCAGAGCACAGGGGACCCCCAGGTGCAGCTCTGCCCTGCTGGGAGTCTGAAGCTACTCCTCACCCCTTCTGCTGGCCCTAAGTCCTAGTGTTTCTCTTCCTGCATGAGGGGTGCACAAACAGGATGAGAGACCTGACTATAGTCCTAAGACACCCCAAATCTGAAAATTTCCTAGCACAGGATATGAAAAGGTTCCATCCCAATTTGCAAATAAAATCTCCAGCGCTCAAGGCATCCCAAGGGATGGTGCTCATTTCTACAGCCCCCTCTGAGCACACCACTTGCAGGGCCATTAGCACTTCTTCAGTTTTGCTGGCTGCTCTTAATTATGGCTGACTCACTCCTAAACGCCAGGGTGAGAGGAATTAAAAGCCAGGTTTTTCCACTACCAAGTGAGAGACCCATTTGCCATTCAAACTGACATCAAGAGGAACGGGGGGG
>VXBL01009005.1:1658382-1681126 GCA_013400195.1 Aramus guarauna | reverse complement strand
AAAAGGAGAGGGGGGGGGGGGGGGGGAGGAGAAGGGTAGGGTGGCGTGAAAAGATATCTACCCCTCACCCCCTGAATAAAAGCAGCACCAATAGTTATTTATGACCAGGACACAAGGAGTAAGTCGTTGGTGAAGATGGACTTACAAGTTCCTTCCCTAACTTAAAGTGAGGTCACAAATGAAGTAGCTAAGGTGAAAATCCCACAACCTTACAGGGGAGCTATGGATGTTAAACTTGCTATCAGTAACAGCTTTTAAATGCAATGCAACATCTTCTTTCTAAGAGATTTTCATTTATGATAACATGACAGAATTCTGTGGCATTCAAAATGCTGAGAGATGCAGGCATGAAGCACCTGATCACTTAAAGGATGACTTCTGCTCTCCCGTTAGAGCTTTATGCTTCATCTGCCATTGATAGAATTTGCCTGATACCTGAAGAGAAACTTAATTCTCCCCTCCCTCCCCTGAGGATCTGGTATTAGACTTACAAAATACATCATTAAAAAAAAAATTTAAATAAAGCTCAAATGCAGACGTTTCTCACTGATACAGGTCAGTGGGTGATTGAGTAGGAATCAGCTTGAATTAGTGTATTAAGACACCAGTCTATAATCACAGGAGAGAGTGCTGCAGCTCTCTGAGGTCACTGAGTGGGTTTTGATGAAACTAGGTCAAAATCTACCTATCTATGGGCTCAAACAGAGGAGGAGAGAAAAGAACTACCATGTTCATACACTGCCTATACAATGCAAAAACTGAAAGCTGCATTTCACACTTACCTCAGGAAACAGAAGTCCTTCAAATGAGTTTTAATTGTTGCAACTCTGCTCTGCGCTCTCGCCTCGTATACCCTGCCTGTTTAATATGCTCTGCACTCTCTGCACTCGCCCAGTGCGGCTTCCTGAGGATATGATTCTGTGACCCACGTCGCTGAAGTGCTACCTTCACACGGCTGCTCTCAAGGGCTAGGATGGTTTGGGGGTTGTTTTGTTTGTTTGTGGGAAGGGGTTGTTTTCTTTTTTGCTTCAGAGAAAGCAAAAAAAAGAAAAAGCACAATAGACCTAGGGGAATCAAAATAATACATCTTTTTTTACATGGAAATAGATGGGATTAAGAAATTGGAAAAAATTTTATTAGAAGCCACACAACGAGTAAGGAAACTCTCTTCTTTCATAGACCATAAAGAAGTAGAATAAGGTTTGATGGAGATTAGACAGGGCAAGGGGAGCTTCTTTCATCTTTTTACCCTTCTCCTGAAATCTGCTAAGTGGGCAGCACAAGGTAGTAAAGGCCCCTGTTTATCAAGAGCAAAGGTGTAACAGATGTCCTAACACAGAAGAACCACTTCCAAGAGCTTATCTTCACAACAGAGTGGAAGATAGCCAACTAATATGCCTCCTCAAGGTCAACTGCTATGTCATTTCCTAATGCAGACAAATCATGATCTTCATGCATTTTTGGTCTCTCATAAGTGCTACAGCTACTCCAGGTCATGGCACTGGTCATTCTGGTTTGCAGACTATACCAAAAGAAACTGGAACCAGCCCAAAAGCTCCTTTCTTATTGGAAACTAATCATTCACCCTGTAACACTGCTGGCAGCTAGTGATATTAATACCACCCTCACTTCCTGAGTTTTGGGAACAGTCCAGCTCTCACCACAAATATGGATCACAAGCAGAGTTAGACCAAGCCTGAACTGCATACATATTGATGATTTCCTATTTCGTGATTTATCTCTCTGTCTTTACATAAGTAAAATCCTCCAAAAGAGATTTAGCAGGCTATACTGGATAATTTCTTCCAATACTTTTCCAAACCACATTTTTCTACCCATGACGATAAACACTCCGCAAGCTCTGGTTCCAACAAGTTACAAAGCGCGTGGCCTGACATTAGCTGTGGAAGTTAACAGAATGGCACATGCTTTTGGGGTCAGCTGCACATTTACATACTTAATACAGCCAATACAGAAACCACTGTCAGCAGCTGCAGGCAGATCAAGGTTATCTCTAAGTGCAGATGCCTTTGCTCCCCCTGTGCCACCCTCAAAACGTGCGGAAACACAACACAACCTTCCCAAAACAGCTGCAACTAACCTGACTGGCTGCACATCAACTAACCCGACCAGTTGCACATCATGACTCAGAGCCTTAGTATCACCAGCGAAAATTTAAGACTAGCAGTGGAGACACCAGGAAAGACTCTCAGCTCTCTCCTTCACACCCATGGACATGGGCACACCCATGAGACCAACATGCCCACAGATGGACCTCGACAATAAAGCTTAGAACAGGGTGAGGGGATTTGCATGCAGTCTCTCTTTCTCTCACATGAACCAGCACCATTTGCAGACAAAAGTCATCTCGCAGCCAAGCAATGCAGTGTTCTCAAGGGCGACAACCATAACTCAGGTTAGCACCACCACAACCCTCTCTGGTGGGCTGAGATAAATTACAGCTCTGCGAGACTCAGCTCCAAGCTGCAGAGCTGCTGGCCTCTCTGCTCCAGCAGCCACACTGTGATGGAGACCAGCAATTGGCTGCTCAAATGCTCAGGCACAGGAAGATAAACTATTCTTGCCCATATTACGTGAAATCTACTGTTCCTTCCCTTCACAGAGACAGTATTTGATTCCAAGAGCCGCTCACCTTCTGTAGCTGCAAGAAGTTTATCAGACCTGCCAAGCTTTGTCAGGTTGTATTTCATTCTTTACAATAAGTTTCGAAGTTCGGGCCAGACATCACCCATCATACTTCTGCCAGCCAAAGTCTGGCTGCTTTTGAAACATCCTGGTGTGAAAATACCCTCCATTTGGCAGCACTTAACTAACAGTATACAGCATTTTTGCTGTATGAAGGAGTACAAATGCTGGGAAAGGACTGTGTTATACTACATTAGAGCAAAACAACCAAAATTAAGCAAACTGCTTTACCTCTTGATTTTGGGCCTAGTTCTGCAGTCCTTGCAATGTAACAGCAGAACAAACTTAGAAAAGCTAACTAGCATAATATTGCGAATGCTCAAGACTTCATCACAATCCTGATTGCATATGGCCACAGTGAGCCCTAGGCTCACAGGATTATGACCAATCAATTCAGTATTCAGTAAAAAGAAAGCTTCTAGCCCCGTTTTTCTGAAAAAAAAGCTTGCAAACATGAACTTCAGAAGCCCCAGATCCCAGTTAGGCAGAACCACCTAAAGTTCAGTCTCATTCCTGCAAGTCAGTCTCATGATTTCTGCATGTGAGTTAGAGCTAACCAAAGAAATGTAGTTTTGAGGTGAACAAATTCATTGGCAGTTTCAGATCAAATCAAGAAAATACTTTGTCCTTAGGCAAAAATGGTCATTTCTATGAAAATGTCAGCTCATTTCAACTTTCATTTCAATTTGACTATTTGCTTTCAGAAGAAGAAATTTATAAAAAGGTAATGCAAAGGGCAAACAAAGCTTTTTGTACTGACTCTGGAACAGTTTTCCTTCTGATGTGGTCAAGTATCTCTTACTCAGTGCTCTGATGCTGAATGTGGAATGCTTAAGTCGAGCAATACATATTTTCTTTTTCTTTCCCTGCCTAGCAAAAGCAAATGAGATAAATACACTCCAACTATCAGCAGTAGTTTCATAGCAGCATGTTTACAGAGACTATTATTCAGCTTTTTTGGTTGTTGGCTTAAAAAAAAAAAAAAATCACAACTGGGGCATTTTTCAACAGACAAGTCACATTTCATGATGTGATCGAAGCCTGAAGAGGACTACATGGTTGATGGGATTACTGGTTTTTACAGGTGTTTCTGAGGATCTAAAAGATCTTACTTTGAAAGTGCAGGTGGTTCAGGGCTTTCTAAAATAGTCTCAAGAGTAAATCACAAAGTCATTAATTGCTTATGAAGACTTACATCAGATAAGCTTCACCACTTAATTCCAGCATGTATTACCTGTAGCATCACAGCAGTTATGAACCGAAGAAGTGCCTTAAGGACTGCTAAAATAAAGGAGGAAAGGCCAAAAGTCTGTGTTGCCACTCTAGAAAGTATTGCATTGGAAGAGATGATCAAAGAAGACATGGTGTGCATGCACACAGCTTTACGCATATATGCAGGATTCAACCAGATTCCACCCAGTTGAGGTCTTTATTCCATTTTTCTTGCAGTATTACATCTGTGTACCTTGCAGCAGTGCACTGACCAATGGAAACATCAATGCATACAACCAAACCGATGCCAAAGGAACCACGCTGACTTATGGCCATTGAGGATTTGGCCCACAGAAAGAAAAATCAATGCTACAAAACAGATTCAAAAAACACCTCTCTTCTACTGCCAGAAGAAGTTCTCCACTAGGATGAAAAAATTTCAACTCTGGACCCAGATTTGCACTGTGCTACAACTACAACATCCCTTGCTTTCCAGCCAAAAGGTTTTCAGAATTATTTAGTTTACTGACATCATTGTTACTTTTTAGAGTTGGGTCAGTGTTTTCCTAACTTTTGCTTACGTGACTTCACTGTCAGGTGTCTTTCACTTTAATGATTACTGCTTTTGGGTTTTTTCCAACCACAGAAATGATCAAAATATTTTACTAAATCAAGACATAAAGACAAAAAATACTTTGTATTTTGCCAAATAACAGCATGGATTGGAAAAATCCTTTTCCATACTTTGAAAAGCTTCCATACCGCTCCTTCATACTGTGCTCTGTATTTTTTAAGCAGTGAAGCCTCTGCCAGTTTCTTTCACACTTGAGTTTGCAGAACACCTGCCAGAGTGAGGTCTTTGCCAATATACAGGGTCCTTAAGCACTATGACAATTTAAAAAATGTCATGATCAATACAAATAATTAGTACTATTATTATTACCAACGTCCACACTTTTTGGTCTGAGCTCTAATCTTCTAGAGCAGCTGCCTCTAGAAGAGACAGTGAAGAGAGCCAGTGCCAGCAGGCGGCACTCCAGAATGTAAAGCATTAAGCACCAGGACTTCCAGGACCAGCTCTGCTTGGCTGCCCCACTAGCTTGCTTTATCACCCTTCAGGAGGTTTGCTTTGGTTTAGCATGACCATCTCCACTTTCCCATGCTCAAACAGCAGGGACAAATGCAGCCAGTCCCATCTTTTAGCACCATAAGATTATCCTGGTGCAGGATGGGATGCATCAGCAAGGCAAGATGCACCTTGCAGATGCACCTTGCGCAGTCATTTCTGAAAGAGAGCGGGGCACCAGCACACCCAAAGTGCTGAGCTCGTTACTTGCTCCCTGACTGAGGGGAGAGCTCCCGCAAGGTGGGTAGAGATGCTTTCCCACCTTCTGCGGCGTCTTACTGTCTTCCACCACTCTCCTACATGCCTCTAAACAAGCAGCAAACTGGGATATACCTGAAATAGCACTGGATTTTATTGCTTTAAGACAGCACCAACAACAAAAAAACACACCCCAATGATTATGAAACCAGTTTCCTTTCTGTTTATTTTTAGCTATGCCCTATACATACATAACAGCTACAGGGTTCACCTGCATGGTTAGGAAGCATCACTACAAATGGTTCCTTGAGACATAATGAAAACTCCCACCTTCCTCTGAGCCTTCTGCCTCACCCCACCACTTGCACTCATTCTGCAGCAAAGTCAGCCAAACCGGTACTTCTTCCAATCAAACAGCGTCAAGAAAGCCTCTGTCTAGTAGTCTCCTCAGCCAGGAGAAGTAAATCCACTTCAAAGAGCTGTGGCTCACCTGGTCTTCACAACTCTCATCCAACTGTAAGAGCAAGTGTTTGATTTGCTCCTGTTGGAAGCCCTCTCGATGCTTCAGTCTTCAAAATGAGGCCCTTTAAAACACTGTGCAACTTGGGGGAGATAGGAGGAGGTACCCTTAAACCTAGTAAGATTGTGCTATTCTCTTAGAAAATGACACTTTAAAGAAAAACTGTGGAAGCCAGTTGTTTTGTCCAACTCTAGGCATCAAGCACAGCAGTCAACATGTAGAGAAGTAATTAATTGGCTCAGTTGACAAAGATGCAATTTCTACATCATTCTCCCCTGGAAAAGTTTAGAGTTTAAAACACTGAAGGTCACACAACTGGGTGGAAAAAAAGCCTGCATTTTTATCAGAAGTCTTTATGAATTACTTAAAAGCTATACAAATATGGAAAATAACCAGCCCTCTTGCAAAAAGCAGAAGTATTTACTGTTTAAATTCTCCTTAAAGGCAAACCTGTACCATGGGATCCATCTGCTCATGTGGAAATAGCAGAAAAGATCTGTCAGAAAGTACTTTCCTTTCCTCTCCAGTATATGTCAGTGGATCACTGGCATTTCCCCCCCCCTCCCTTCCCAATTGACCCTAAATATAAATAGACATAAAACTGGAAAAGTGTAAGGTCATCTCTGTGGATATGAAAAACACACAAACCAAATAAAACCAGGCAAAGTAATGTACCCTTCTTGCAGAAGGGAGTCCACAATCAATACCACATGATATTCACTGTGTTTTAGGAAATTAATTTATATCCAGAATTCCAAACTCATTTCCTCACAAGCAATAAACACATACCTTTTTTTTGACAGTTCACTAACATTAGTCAGTGAAAGAGGCACAATTCAGCTCAAGGTATATCTACTATACACACTGCGCAAAAGTTTGCTCAATACATGTTTTTAAAGCAAGTACCTTTTAATACACAAAGATGGCCTGATGGCACAAGAAAAAGGAATGGGGCAACTGTTCTTGCTTACACCGCCTTCCTAGCTGCTATCCCGGTGTGCCTTTGGTTCATACAATATTTGCATGTGGAAAAGCAACTTTTGAAGCATAATTGTAACCCATACCAATCTTAACACTGAGCAGCAACGAAGCGTGTAACTGTCTGGTGATTATCACGAGACATCAGAAATATTTCCAAGTTAGCAAGTTGTGCCGCTGTTGCTGTAAGAACTTACTTGGATCTCCTGTTTCCATGGAACTCCCTGAACAGCTGCATGGATGCTCTCCTTGACATTCCTCTCACCTGATTGGGAAGCAGAACTAAGGGGTGCCCAGGCTTCAGTATTCTCCTCACTGTTCAGTACAACAAACTGCCTTCTCTGATGAGCAACCTCTCTTGACAGAGAAACATAGGTGGGTTCAGAAAGGCACACAAAATTCTCCGGCGCTAACTAGTCAATAGATAAGAAAAGGGTCAATCACTTTGTAAGTTCTCAATCTGAATTTAGAATACGATATATTTCATGGAGGTGGGGGACCAAAGAGGGACAGAACATTAGAATGAAAGCTTCTTGCTTTAAAGAACAATCGTTCTATACACCTATATTCTTTTCTTAGCTTGACTTTTGCAAATGAGCTCACACTTTGCAAGGAGACTTTCAGGCTCCTCAAAATAAGAGTGCAGGTGCAAAACACGGGTGCTTAAATGTGAGCAGTACAATCCTAAGAATACAGGCAGCAAAAGACCTTTTTTAAGAAAAAAAAATCATTAAATATTTTCATTCCCTTATGTCTGATTGCATAACCCCTCTAAAGAAAGCAGCAAAGGTCACTGAAATGCACAGCCTTTGATGATGGAAAAATGCTGTTGTATATTGTTTAAAATTACACAAAAGAAATGAGCACAAGTGCTAGAAAATGAGACCTTTAAAAGAGTGAATTGAAAAGTTCCAACTCAGCATGATACCCTAATTTAAAAATTACACATGTACAGGTTACGGCCACCTCTGTGTCTCTCTTCATTTGAAAAAGCAACAGTTTTATAATCTTATTAAAGGACAAAGTTGTAGATTCTTATCACTTCATAAAATTGTCTGTGCATGATCTTTGCTTTTTTTGTTCTTGTTTCATAACCGCTCATTAACATAAAAAGGTAAGAGTTTCTCCAATGGATCACATAGAGTAGTTTCAGCCAGCAGAGGAAGGAGTAGCATAGGAATGTAACCCTGTAACATTAGAAAAAATTACTCAGGTTCTCCAACATATTAAAGGACTTGCTGTAGGTCCTCCAAGAGCTACAACAGCAAAGTTCCTGTAGTCATGAGATCACGTTTCCATGGCCCTTCACCAACTACCACCACTCATTTTTGGGTCATGCCAACTCCCAACAAGTGGATACCAGGAAGAAAGCAAACGTCGCAAGGTTGTAATCTTTCTTTAAATAACGCCTTATAGCGAGGGGAGACCATAAGCAGCCCTCTAGCTCACACCTTCTGTCAGGGATGTGGCTGCATTAGAAGAGAGAAGACCTGGACGGTAAATCAGGAGTCCAAGAGGGAAGTCAGCATGAGGTTTTTCCCTTAACTATTTTTGATCATGGGGACAATATCCTCTTAAAATGCACATTTCCTTACCAAAATCCTTTTCACTGGCTTACATTGCCCTTTTGCTAGGATGTTCAGGAGCACCAGTATGATAGCATGAATTAATTTATTTTGTGCATGAAATTAATTATATTACAAGGACTTTGCAGGTGGATAAACAATTTCTTTAAAGCCTCATTTCTTTAAAGCTGCAAAAAGTAGCCTGGGTTCAGTCCTGTCAGCATTTCTTTCCGCCAGTGACCCCTCCGTATGAAGCAGTTCCACTGAGCTGGGTGAAGTCTCTTTCACAATAACCATTCTCAAGAGCAGATTTGGGCCAGACTTGACCAGAAATCCTTCCAGTGGAGAACAGGTCATCCCACAAGCAGTCCTGCTTCCACCAAGTGCCAATGTATGTGATATGCTCCATCTGAGAGGAAAGCCTCACTCTTCACATTTAGATAAAGAAGAGAGGGAGGCTAAATCTCAAAACATTCAGCAAAAGCTTTCAAAAACAGCAACTACTGGATTTTTAAGACCACCTCAAAATCATCCTGACATGCCCTAGATTTCCTGATCTATTTTAAAATTCCCTTTCAACTGCTATTACTTGTGTTTTCTGTGGAAGTCACACAAACAGGGAGAGTGGCAGCTTGCAAGAGGTTGTAAGCTGAAAGGCAGAAGACAGCGTGAAATTGAGAGAATAAAAAGAATGAGTTTCTGTACATTTGAAGACCTTCAGGAGGATCTTTTTTTTTCTGAAAGGGGGTTGCTATTAGCCAACTGTAACAGTAGCAACAGTGTCCTTATAAAAATAGCTCACTGCTTATTAAAAGCAAACTTGGGAGCAATACAACTTCACTGAATTCTCACCAATTTGCTATTTACTGACCAGCTTGTCTTCTAGACATGCTTAAACTTCCAACACTGACACACTTCCTACTCTTCAGACTGACTATATAATCAGTCTGTTCAATCAATGCAACCCTGGTATTTCTGTTGATATCTGTTTGAATAGGGAATCTACTTCAGAAAGTAAAATCTGAAGTCTGAAGTGTACTTTATGCCTACTCCTGTTCCCAGTCTAGCTCCATTCCACACTTCAGAAGTATTTATGCCAGACCAGCAAGAGAAGTCTCCTCAGACAAATCAAATCACCAGCTCCTACATGCTGTACTTTGAACTTACAATAAATTCCAGTATCCTAGTATCACACTTATTACTGCAGGACCAAAAAAAAATGGTATTTTGCACTTGCAAATTAAGCCAAGATGCTGATTTAAAATAACATTAAAGAAGAGTGAGTTTTAATGCAAATTTGGAGTTCAAATGAACACCTTATGAACGAAGTGAAATGACCAGCTATGTCACCTGTACTAAGGGAAGTGTTGCCTTTCTACTAAATATTGGAAATTTGGCAACCCACTTTCAGACTGTGAAGTGCTGCTCGTACAAGCTCCAGGTACTTGCATAGGGGATGACCCATGCTCCCATTCTCCAGTGCGGACTGGGTTTCCCACTTAGATTACATCTCCCATAACCACAATGGCAACTCAACATGAAAAGAGGAGATGGAAGGCAGCCATAAAGCCAAGCCCCAAGGGAACAACGGGAAAACAAAGTATGCTAATTACAGTTCCCATGGGAGATTGTGCTAGCATTCCTAAACCTAACCCTTCAGTCTCATTTTTCAATGAAAGGGGATTTGTTTTTCCCCTCTGTAAAATAAACCAATGAACTTTCACAAAATGAGGACGCAGACAAAACTTCCAGAAAGCAATGCAGGACAAATCATCAAACCAGCAGTAAAACCAACTGAAGAGGCAAACAGCTTCACCCTTTTACTGCTCAGAAGCTAAGGAGAAGGGATTTTTCTGCCCCAGGAACATTCTCGAGACTTCGTACCACTATATCCCTGATTCTATCCTCTGCCACACAAGTCTTCCCATTTTAAGTTTAAAAGAAAACTACTACACAGGACTGGATCTTTAAATCCTTATCCTTGATCTCCAGTCTTCTTCGCAGTGGTGCCCTAGCACTTGACACTGAAGTGAAATGGAATTAAGAGGGGCTCATGCCTTCTGGATGCTTCAAGCACCCCATTTCCTCATGCTGCTAACATCTCATCCCCGAATTAGAACATAATCGGGTCTGGGCTTAGCAATGGGAGAAAAAGGCTAAAACACAGTACCCCATTAAATGTGGGGCCAAGCAATCCCTTTCATAATCTCCAGATCCCAGTATAAGTTACTGCAACAGCAAAAAAATAAAGATTCAGAGAATTAGGTACAAACAATCTAGCCTGATGAAAACCCTCATTATTTCAACGCAATTCAATAATCTGGAATATCGATAGTGCTGATTACCTGCTCTCTTCAATGGCCCTTTGTTCTCCTTGCTCCAAAAAAAAGCTATTCTGAGCTGCTATATAACTGAAGTGGCAATGTGTTGAGTATGGGTCTATCTACCACAGGGCTGGCTCACCTACCTAAGGGGCTGCTTATAAACTGCAGCCATCTCTGCAAGAGGCGGTCAGTACTTACTGTTCTCAAGGCAGAACCTTGGGCAGAAAAAAAGTTTGGATTAACACCTTTGCAGATAATTCCCTAAAGGAGTCTCAACAGCAAGGACCTCTTCATGCAGTGGTTGCCTCAAAGGGCTCTGGGGAAGGTAACTAAGTAAGTCTGTTGACTGTAAGCTTAAGTTCTTAGTAAAGGTTAAATGACCATCAGTAAAAAAAATTAGGGGCTACTACTTAAGAAAAAGTTTGAAGTTGCAATACTGAGTCTGTGATCTGCAATTTAGAAAGTATCTCTGCTAAGAGTTATGCACTGGGGAGAAGCATCTGAAGTGTTAATACTGCCATTAGTAGACATCTCAGTTTTACCTGCAACAGGAAGATCTAAGCTCACCTAAATTTAGCTTCAAACATGCATTCCATCCAAATTGATCTACATGTGACAGGACTTCCCCAAGCTACATACCAGTGGCAGACTCAGTGAACCCACACAAGAACTTGGGCATGCTCATGGGAGAAGGAAATTTTCATTTACTAAGGCTGAATCTGACAAAATGATAATATTATTTTCCGTTCTCCCAGATCAAAGTTTTAAGCACCAGCAATTTCAATAGCTCAGCAGAGCTCCACCAGTGCCTCCTGCTGACCCCATTCCACTTTGAAGTGCACAATTCAATATTCAGGTCAGAAAGGAAAAGTGAATATGAGGGGAAGGCAGAGGCCTGGGTTCCTGTCTCTGCTGCAATGAATGTTTAATTAATTTATATTAAAAATTCATCTGGCTAGAATCCAGGTAGTCTAATGGGTTTACCTATGAAGAGAAAAAGAACCATGATCAAATGCGCCAGAGAAAGGTGGGAGCTCAGTCCTAGCTTCCTTCAGGCTGAGTATCAAACCTAACTGGGACAGGGCAACCACTAGCTCCTCCACTGCTTACATCTCAGCAGAAGGTACCTAACCCCAGTAAGAAATAAAAAGGAGCAGTTCAGCATGTTTTCCTGGAACAGAAAGAGGGCTGATGACTTAAAAGACCTCCTCTTGATTCTCCCTTCTTTTAGCCAGCTCCTCTGTCTCCTTATTTGGGATGCTGCTTTTAACCAATGAACTCTCGGGCCAACTTTTCTCCCAGCATTGCACAAGAGACCTTGTTATCAGCATCCCATAGAACACGATGCCAGGAAGTTTGATACCACAGTACTTAAGGTCTTTTGTGGATTTGCTCTGTTGAAAATGTTCTTGGGTTGCTTTGGTGTTTCGAAAACTTCAAGCTGTGTGATTGCCGTTGCAAGTAACAGCCAACTCAACTGAGCTAAAGGCTGAACACTAAGTGCTGCATGCACATGCTCCTGTCCACTGTTCCCCCTCAAGTGAAAGAAGTCAAGGGGGTGCAGAGGTTCAAATACTCAGATAGTCATATCTGAAGAATCAGTCAGTATAAAGAAAAAATTGAGCTATTTAGAGGCATTTTACAACCAGAAGAAAAAAGCCAGCAAGTAAATTACGTGTAGCAAACAGCTCGCATGCAGGTAGTTTTTTACTTAATACTTTTCAAAAACAGGACAACCTAGCAGATTTCTTGCCAGGGAAGCTAAGTCCTCCAAATAATCATGCCGCCATACAAAGGTTAAAAAGGGTGGGTGGAAGGAGCTGTTTTCTCTGCAGAAATCAGGAGCTGCATCTCCTGTGCAAACAGGAAGCCACCACCCGGGCTGTCCCTCGGCCAGCTGCCGAGCAAGAGCCGGGACGGGGACTTGCTGGGCTGCCGGTCCAGCCACGCACCGCCAAGGCAACCGGCGTTGCGTCAGCCCATGGGCGGGATGCTGGAAAGCTCTGGTAAAAAACCTGCCCTAAGGATGGCCACCTCCGACTGGACATGGGGTACGGCTTTTAAAAAACAAAGCATGTGCGACCGTGCCTCCATCTCAAACACAAACACATGTCCATCCACAGCAGACGTAACAAAAATTCACTTTCAAAACAAGTAAATTTGAATTTTTTTTGTTATTTTTTATGATTCCTTGTTCAGCAACTGACACCAGCACTGCCTTAGCAAAAGGCAGATGTAAAGAATGACATCCCAGGCAGCTTTCACCGTGTGACATGAGAGTAGGCAGGAGGGGCATCTCCTTTACTTTCTAGAAGCAGGTGAACTCACACTGAATATTTAATTCAGACTCTAAACTATTTTCACCAACCACTTGAAAGTTAAATAATTATCCCATTTAAAGAAACCTAGCGATTATATTTTGCATTCCCCTCCTAACAGCTATTGCTGTTGTGACAATATTCATCTTGTCCGTGATGACTATTATCTGCTGTATAAATATTGATGATCTGAGTAATTGCTGTTCTGTACATATGCTTCTCACAGATATAAATTTCTCTGCTTGAAGTAGGCTGCTGAGAAAGTGCTTTCCTCCTTTTGCATGGCAATGAAACATTACTGGAGATTACTGGAGGTGTCACTGAGAGTTGTTAGTCCAGGGGAAAAAAAAAAAAAAGGGGAAAAAAAAAAAAAAGAAAATGAAAAAAAGAAAAAAAAAAAGGAAAAAAAAAAGGAAAAAAAGGGCAGCGAGTAAGAACAGCCTTTGGAGAGGGGTTATGAAGCGATGTTTGCCTGGACTGTGAAGGCTGAATAGTCCCAAAGAACAACAAGTTAGCCAAGCCGGTATTCAGGCAGCTTAAGTCTAGCTTAGGCTGTGCCAACACCGGACATAGCTCAAAGGGAAAGAACTGCTCGGGAGTCCACGCTGGCCACCACTGCTAAGCAGGGCACGCCATGCTCTCGGGATGTGTCATGTATGACATGCATGTTGTAACCATCCCATGGCTCACAGATGATGGGGGTTACTTTTTCTGGATTAAAACCCAACCAGAAAAAATAGCTAGTCTTGTACTACAGGAAGAACACCAAGCTGAATGTTATGCTGGGACAGGCTTTGCAATGCCACCCCGTAACCTTTGCCAGCATACAGCCAGCGTTCACATAAAAGCAAAGCTGGTCTTGAGGCACCCAATGCTCATTCATAGATACCACAGGCATACAACACAGCATCGCTTCAAACTCTTTTTGCTGCTTAAATGCATTTGCCCATCAGACTTTGTGTCCAGTCAGGTAGTCCTCCGACTTCCTGCAATTGGCAAAAATCACTAATAACACCCAGTGCATGTCCTGGCTAATCTGATCATATTGCCCCATGGTCTGGCAGTACAAAGACCTGGTTTTGATAGATAGAGCCCTTCCACAGGCGCACGGCCTCGCCAACAGCATAGGAGAGATGACGGCTTCTCCCTAGTGGACACAAACTTTCTACGATATAAAACCTGAGAGTCTGAACCTTAATAAAACTATCCCTCTGGAATTAGGGGTCAAGAGATGAAGACTTTTTCAGATATGTAGAGTTTGGTAAGATTTATACTGAGAGAGTTTCCTTGTAGAAATACTCTCTTTCTAAGGCCTCCAGCCATCATTTACAGTATCTGGAAACAAACACTGGACAAAGGCCTTTTCTTAATTTAAAAAAAAAAAAAATCTTTCTAACTTACATATGCTACAGAAATTAAGGGAAAACTAAAAATCTGCCTGATTTACATCTGTGTTATTGAAGATTAGAGAGACTATGAAGAGGATGCAAAAAGCAGCAGGAGAAAAGCCCACGGGAGCTGGAGGCCAGGGCAGGAACAAGAGGAAACAGTGGATAGGGACAGAGAGTGAGCAGGAAGCAAGGGCGAATGCAGATAACGGGTGAGCAATGTTTGGAGTGCCCGGAGGTGGAGAAGGAGGAACTGAATGTTTGTAATGAGCAAAAGAAATAAAAGTCTGGAAGTCTTACTTTCTCTGTTGCCTTGTTCAAACAACCACATAATAAGCCATTGCACGTAATCACAGCAGCCGTTAATTTACACATATATATATTTTATATGCACATGAACAGACTCAGTGAAAGTAGTTACTGAACCACTGATACAACCGAACTTTTCCCTGCGACACTGAGAGTTAAGCCATCTGCTTGTTCAGCGTGGTCCTCATATAATTAATTCCCCTCCGACTTTCTGCAGCTTCTTTCCTTCCCCCATAATTTCTACAGTGCTTTGGGGTTTAGTATGTTACAATCTCTAATGACAACTGCTGTACATCTCTGAATCTTGAAGGGAAGTTGCTTCCAGCAGAAAATTAAAGGTTGAACTCTTACCAGTAACTCTGGGCATGTTTAACTAATATTAAGCCACAGAACATAGCCTAATTAGTCCAACAGGTCCTTTAAAAAAATCCACATGACCTCACTGTCAGTTCTTACACTGAGTCATTTCGGAGACCAGTTGAAACACAGCCCTGCATAATTCTCTAACATCAACAGCAGGCTGCGTTGATTGAGGCAGACAGGACCCTAACTACAATAACCAGGTAACGCCCACCATCTCCTCTCCGTCTTTTTTCAGCCCTTCTGTTTCTAAGACAAGACACAATCTAGCAGCCTCTAGTCTTACCTACATTTCCCAGACCTACTTTGTTTGCGTGCAGATTAGTTATAACACATACTATATGCACCAGGAATGCTCTACTGCTAATGCAAATTATTTTGCATGCAAACACAAGAAGCAGGTGGCCAAACCTCTAACTGCCCAATTCACAAGCACAAACAGACTTGGTGCTCTCAAGCTTTTACATGTATATTAATTTGAATGGAATGAAATGTACCCATAACTTGGAAAGTCCTGTTAAAACACCATTAAAGAACATGACTCAAATCTTAAGTGTTCACATTCCTGAGTCACTAAAAAGTGAAATCAAATTTCCATCAAATAATACTCTATTTTCTAGGTAGTTATTAATCCTGTGCTTCACTCTGAAATCACAGCCATGTAACTTTGCTAAAGCTATGCCTGTCCAACCTATCTTTTCCTGCACAGCAATGCCACTCGGGAGTGTAGGAAATATGACCTCCATCCACCATAGCTGCATCATCAGATTTCCTTAAGAGAGGACACAAAACTGCAGCATTACCAGCTCAGTGTGTTTTCATCAAGAGAGCAGCTAGTTTCACCACATCTGTGCCAAAGTCACTGTATTGGGTTTGCATGGCAAGGTTTGGTAGCAGGGGGGCTACAGGGGTGGCTTCTGTGAGAAGCTGCCAGAAGCTTCCCCCATGTCCAACAGAGCCAATGCCAGCCGGCTCCAAGAGGGACCTGCTGCTGGCCAAGACCAAGCCCATCAGCAACGGTGGTAGCACCTCTGGGATAACAGAGTTAAGAAGGGGACAAAAAAAAACATCAGGACCAATTGCAGCCAGAGAGAGGAGTGACAAGATGTGAGAGGAACAACTCCGCAGACAGCAAGGTCAGTGCAGAAGGAGGGGCAGGAGGTGCTCCAGGCGCCGGAGCAGAGATCACCCTGCAGGCCCTGGAGAAGACCATGGTGAGACAGGCTGTCCCCATGCAGCGCACAGAGGATGATGGCAGAGCAGATACCCACCTGCAGCCCGTGGAGGACCCCATGCTGGAGCAGGTGGAGACAACTGAAGGAGGCTGTGCCCATGCTGGAGCAAGCTCCTAGCAGGACCTGTGGCTCTGTGAAGTGAGGAGCCCATGCTGGAACAGGTTTGCTGGCAGGACTTGTGACCTTGTGGGGGACCCATGTTGGAGCAGTCTGCTCCTGAAGGTCTGCACCCCATGGAAGGGATCCACACTGGAGCAGTTCACAACAAACTGCAGCCCGTGGGAAGGACTCACGTTGGAGAAGTTCATGGAGGACTCTCTGCTATGGGAGGGACCCCATGCTGGAGCAGGGGAAAGAGTGTGAGGAGTCCTCTCCCTGAGGAGGAAGGAACAGCAGGGACAGCATGTGATGAACTGACCACAACCCTCATTCCCCATCCCCCTGTGACAGTGGGGAGAGGAGGTAGAGAAAACTGGGAGTAAAGTTGAGCCCGGGAAGAAGGGTGGGGTGGGGGGGAAGGTGTTTTAAGATTTGGGTTTATTTCTTATTATCCTACTCTGATTCAATTGGTAATAAATTGAATTAATTTTCCCTAGCTGAGTCTGTTTTGCCCATAACAGTAACTGGTGAGTGATCTCTCCCTGTCCTTATCTCGACCCAGGAGCCTTTCCATATATTTTCTCTCCCCTGCCCAGCTGAGGAGGGCAGTGACAGAGCAGTTTTGGGGGGCACCTGGCCTCCAGCCAGGGTCAATCCACCAGTCACTATGTCACACACACACACACACACACACACACAAAAAGCTTTGCTGGGTTTGTATCCCACTAAAGTATCTCACAGAGATGTGAAAATGCAATTTCACTATGAAAATAAATACAGCGGAGTTAATAATTTCTTGCACTGGGCACATGACTATCTGTTTTCATTGCTTCCAAACATCCACCGCACTCTTAAGCCCTAGGAAGCTGACAACGTGTGGACTGCAGGACCCTGCTTCTCTAGCTCTTTCTGATTTGCATCAGCTTTCCTGGGGAGAGCAAGGGTTGCAAGATGGTGTTTGGGTTCACAGGTAAGGGCAGGTGGATGCTACGCTTGCCTTCCTCGACTGGTGTGAGATCAGTAAGCGAGCTATGCAGTTGCAGCTGAGGCACAAAGAGAGACTCCTGAGCTGTGATGAAGGAATGGCTGAATCACCTACATGCATCCTCACAGCGGCACAGAGACCTCTAAGGATTTGGGAGGTGCAGCACACCTACTAGTCTCTCCCTTTGCTGGAAGAGAACTATTTTGCACTACCTTTTCACAGGAAGAGATTCTGCCAATACCCAGAGGTTTGTGCTTTACCAAGCTGGAAAATCCAGCCAAGACTGACAGAAAGTGTATGAGCACTAGTCAAATCAAATTTATTTACATTATGTACTTCTGAAACAAAATACCAGGTACCAAATACATCACCCGATAAGTAAAAGAAACCTAATAAGCAGTTTGAGATTGCAACCAATCTCCTGAAATTGTTACTCCTACAGACCTTTCTTCTAGCTTTTTGGTTGCAGAAGGTAAGGTGCCAGCAATCTATCCTAGAACACGAGCTGATGAAATGGAGACATTTACAAAAAAAAACTGAATACAATGCAGTTCATAAAGTAGTTTGCTTACAAGGAAATGTGTTTAACAGTTTCATTTTATGTAGCACTAAAGAACTGCAACTTGTATTTCTTCTGCTTAAGATTTTTGCAATGGCTGAAGACTTTTTCTTCTTCAGCTAATGCCTAGGTGACTCCCAGTTTTCAGTTCAAGAATATTCCAAGAATATTCCTGCTCCAAAGTCTAAGTGCATGTATCCTGACACACGAGAATAACCCCCACTTCCTAGGTGCACTACAACCAAATCACAGTTCTTTTCAGATGAAGCTGATGTTCAAAAATGTTAAAAATATATTAAAATAAGGCCAGCAATGAATGCGAGAGTGTTCTGAGGAGGAATAGTAGTGCTTAATCCTCTTTATAATAATCTCCAAACGTTGTAGGTTTCGTGTTACTTTGGTGTTTTTTTTTTCTTTTCTTTTGCAGTAAAGCTCAGCCGTTTTAAACAATTCCCCCTGACGTTTCCCAACATGGGAGAAAAGAGGAAGAGCTGATGCAAGATGCTGTTCCTTCGGAGCAGTTCAGTGCTTTTGGTGCTCTGACTCGTAGGTTTCTACCTGCTGGGGGGGGCTCCAAATGGAGAACACTAATGGGATCCACTGAAGGTCACAAAGTACTGCCAGAAAATTAGATACAGACAAGACAGATCCACTAAAGAAGTAAAACAAACAGAACCCCAAACAAACAAACTGCTCCCTTATCTAACTTTTCTTTTTCTTTTTTTTTGCTTCTTGCCTGCAATCCCCAAAGTGGCAAGAAAAGAAAATAAAATGTTAATGTGGTCATAGAGGCAGTTATTTAACCCACAATTTCCTGGTAGCTTTTAACAGTCCTGTCAAGGAACTTCCTCTCTTGGGAGAGACACATTTACTTCACACAGAAGCTCAGAACTTTTGTCATGTGTGACATTACTGAAACACTCTAAGATGGTTTCATCTACCGGGATGACTGCTTGTGTTTCTCATGTCATCTCCACTGAATAAGCAAGTCATGCTGAAATAAAACAGGATCTGCACGGTACCCTCTTTGATTTGATTTGCCAAAGGGGGAAGCTGATACATCTCGAGTATGCAGCATATCACACCAGTGACCTCAGACCCTCTGAAAGCAGTCGCTGGCTTTTGCTCAGATCCGTGTGTCATGAATGAGATGGAGAAGAGAGGCTCCCAAACTGTGCTGGAGGGACTGCTAAGCAGAAGGCAGGTCAGGTCACTCAAAGAAGTGCACAGTACACTTCGGAGCTAGGAGTTGCCACCACCTGTGGTGCTAACATAAAAAAAAAAAAAAAAGTCTAGTGAGCTAAAAGAAAAATAACTGGACATGGCTATGCAATAGTCTAGACTAGTTTTAAATCAATGCAATGGTGCTGTAGTTAGAAAAGGATAAGTGAGGGCAAGAAAGTGGAGAATCAAGTCTATGTTTATGTACCACCAGAACCGAAAGTGGAGTAAGTTGCAAAGTTACTGCAAGTTGCTAAATGCATCTTTTTCATAAAAGTAAATTTACATAAATCACAGATTTTCGCTAGCCTTTTTCTGGTAAGTCAAAAATATCCATATATTTTGTATTTTCCTCCACACATACATGTGTGAGTGTCCATACAAAACTTTTTATTCAACCTTTTACTTTTCTCATTTTGTGGCTAACAAAAACATAGAAGAGGGCGAGAGAAGGAAGCAGAGAAGAGGGATCTTTTTGTCTTTTGTTTTTAAATTAAAAAATGGGTGGAATAAATTTTTTTCATGGAAGTTTTCTGGTTTGGGAAAAAGCATTTTCCATTTGAACTAATTCAGTCAGCTAAGCATGTGACAAATACCAAGAATAAATAGTTTTGGACCAAAGAGCCTGGCCCTTTGATTTCACCTCTAAAAATAAGAATATTTCTATACAAAGGAAGCCAATCATCAGTTCTAAACTGACATTCAGAGGATATGAAAATCAGATCCCCCTCCACTCTTCCTACACCGGCCCCGCAGTACGTACACTGCTGATCCACAGCGACACCAGCACCGAGGGGCGTCTGAGCCTCTGTGCAAAGCGTGCAACGGCCGCCTTTGTTTCCGTTTGAGAGTGCACGACACAATTAGCATTTTCCAGCTTCCCTTCCCCACTGCCAGTGTGGAAGGCAACAAATAAAGAGTATTAATGGGGGTTTGAGCAGCAGGCTTCATAAATTACACACACACACACACACACAAATCCTGTCTGTTTGATCCCAATCTTCCACACGTCTCTAATGAGAACCACAACACCGTCTCCTAATCATCTCATCAGTAATGCAAATAACCATCTTGGCCTCACATCAAGTGTCTCTCTGGCTTAAACAATGTGCCTTTAGATTGCACAGCCCTGGGTGCAAAAGCTGACAGGTCCCTCTGAAATAACCTCGGTGTGACAACACTACGGACATCACGCTTCGTGGCAGCGGGCAGCAGCCTGCCGAGCGCAGCCAGATATTGGGAGCCTAAATGATCCCTTGGCTACTGTACCGGCTCACGAGCACTTCTGTCCCTAGCTCAGCGCACACCAAACAGCCAGAGACTGTAAATGCGGGGATCTCATGGAGGCGGCGTTGTTCGGCTACAGCAACGTACCTTCAGGCCTCCTAAAACGAAACGCTGAATAAGCGACGCAGCAGAATGGCTACAGCACCGGATTGACACTTAAAAAACAGAAACAGGATCCCGTTTTAGTCCCCCCACGGCCATCGCTCCCTGCCCCAGGAAGGCCGCAGCAGGGCTGTTCTCCAGCCCTGTCCCCGGATGGACCCCAGGCTGACGCTTGCAGCCGTGTCCCCAGCCCCGTCTCTGTCCCCATCTCCTGCTGCTGGATGGACGCTGGCCCTGGTGCGTCGCTTGCCCTGACTAGGGCTGTCGATGGACCCCGTTAGAGCACTCTGAAATCAAACGATGAGAAAGGCGTCCTTCTGTGGAACATCATTACCGCACTGCCAGGGAAGCGTGGATAGCAAGAGCTTCCAAAATAGAAAGAAATGTATCTGTATTAGCCCCTTACCCTTGGCATCAGGCCCACGTTGCCAGTGCTCGTAACATGTACAGGGAAACTGCACTGAACAGTGCAGCAAACAAAAGGAAATCCTGCGACAATCAAGTCCAAAAATACCAAACAGGTCTTGATCCCACAAAAGCAAAGACAAGCTATACCTGGACAAGCAACTTGTAGCTGTAGTCCCTGGTGCTAACAGGTCTACCGTGGCAGAAGGAAGAAAACAAGCTCCCAAGCACCTGCAAAATAGCATAATTCAGGTTTACTTTTAAATTTTAAATGTAAATTTTAAATATAATTTAAAGGCACAATACTTTTAAGTATTTGGCAAGTATTGCTAGGGAAAAAAAAAAAAAGCTTAAGGAATTTATTCCAAATAACACCACCAGCACTTCGGCACCCCGGTCCTGCTGTGACCGGGCACGCGTGCGCTGCTGAGCACAGCTCAGCCACCGGCAGTTCCCTTCCCCGCTGGAGGGAGAATTGCTGGGCTTCCAATGCCACTCTCAGCAAATTTTTACCTTCTAAGCAGCAAGTGTTTGTATAACAGAAATCCTCCTATCAGCATTACCAGCTGTGCCCAAAGCACAGCAACCGCAAGCACGTACGCTGCAAAATCTCAACATTTGTGTGTGTGTAAACAGTGCACTTCTGGAAAGGCAGAGAATGTTTTCAGAGTAAGCACTGCAAGGTCCTTTAGGATGTCAAAAGGCCATCCTAATCTGCCGTTCACCTTCAGCACTTACCGCTGCTCAGCTAAGACGCCTGTGTAACTCACAGGGATCTCAACAACATCTCACAAGCCTGTTTTACCACCTTTGAGGACACCACCTTTGAGAACGTAAGAAACTTTTCCTTTCGCAGCAGCAGTCCTGCAGCTCTTTGGTGTGCTACCCTCCCTAATGTTAGCTTGAAGCCATGAAAGTACCAACCAAAACCAGAGCAGGCAACACACCGAGAAGAACTGATTTCTAAACCTCACCATGCAGATTGTAGCTGCTGACCCAGGGACATAGGACGGGGAAAAGAGAGGAGCTCATCTCGGCCTGATCGGATGCCAGAAATACTTACGGAGGTATGAGAGAGGTGGAGGGCACCCAAGCTTGAAAACAGGCATGCTAAAGCACTCAGGCAGAAGACCATCTCCACCCCAAATTACTCACTTTTAGAAATAGAGCAGCCCTCCAAGCCTCTGAGCATACCTCCTCTTACACAACTTCACCTGCAGCTGACAGGAGCAGAAGGTTCATATGCTGAAGATGCCAGGACGTCGTAAGACTCGGACTTTTAATTAAAAGCACACTCTTGAATAGGAACACCTTGAAAGGTGTCTTCTTCTTAGCTTTTGACTATGGAGAAAGCAGGAGGAAGCAAGAGAAAAGGCTGATACTTCCTCCTCTTAACTAAACCACCTACACGTGTAGTTTTTCAAAAGAGGCCCAGTTAGGGCAAGTAATGTTTGGGTTAAGGAGACTGTGGAGAGAATCACAGAATCATTTAGGTTGAAAAGGATCTTTAAGATAATCGAGCTCAACCATTAACCTAGCACTGCCAAGTCCACCACTAAACCATGTCCCTAAGCACCACATCTACAAATCTTTTAAATACCTCCAGGGATGGTGACTCAACCACTTCCCTGGGCAGCCTGTTCCAATGCTTGATAACCCATTCAGTGAAGAAATTTTTCCTAATATCCAATCTAAAACTACTCCAGCACAACTTGAGGCCATTTCCTCTTGTCCTATCACTTGTTACTTGGGAGAAGAGACCAACACCCACCTGGCTACAACCTCCTCTCAGGGAGTTGTAGAGAGTAATAAGGTCTCCCCTCAGCCTCCTCTTCTCCAGGCTAAAC
>VXBL01009005.1:1644577-1658082 GCA_013400195.1 Aramus guarauna | reverse complement strand
CTCATCCACTAAGCAGGTCACCTTGTCACAGAAGGAGATCAGGTTAGTCAAGCAGGACCTGCCTTTCATAAACCCATGCTGACTGGGCCTGGTCACCTGTTTGTCCTCTACGTGCCATGTTATGGCACTCAAGATGATCTGCTCCATAACCTTGCCCAGTACCAAGGTCAAACTGATAGGCCTGTAGTTCCCTGGATCCTCCTTCTTCTTCTTGTAGATGGATGTCACATTTGCTAACTTCTAGTCATCTGGGACCTCCCCGGTTAGTCAACACTGCTGATAAATGATGCAAAGTGGCTTGGTGAGCACTTCTGCCAGCTCCCTCAGTACTCTTGGGTGGATCTCACTGGGCCCCATAGACTTGGGTGTGTCTAGGTGGTGTAGCAGGTCACTAACCATTTCCCCTTGGATTACGGGAGCTTCATTCTGCTGCCCATCCCTGTCTTCCAGCTCAGGGGGCTGGGTACCCAGAGAGTAACTGGTCTCTTACTATTAAAGACTGAGGCAAAGAAGGCATTAAGTACCTACCTCAGCCTTTTCCTCATCCTTTCTCACTACATTGCCTCCTGCATCCACTAAAGGACTGAGATTTTCCTTAGCCCTCTTTTTGTTATTACTGTATTTATAGAAACATTTTTATTGTCTTTTATGGCAGTAGCCAGATTAAGTTGTAGTTGGGCTTTGTACTTCTAATTTTCTCCCCGCATAGCCTAACAACATCTTTGTAGTCCCCCAGTTGCCGGCCCCTTCTTCCAAAGGCCATAAACTCTCCTTTGCCCACCCCACCCCCGCCGCCAAGTTCCAGCCAAAGCTCTCTGTTCAGAGGACAGTGTTCTTCCCCATCGGCCCATTTTTTGGCACACGAGGACAGCCTGTTCCTGCACCTTTAAGATTTCCTTCTTGAAGAATGTCCAGCATCCCTGGACTCCTTTGCCCTTCAGGACTGCCTCCCAAGAGACTCTGTCAACCAGTCTCCTAAACAGGCCAAACTCTGCCCTCTGGAAGTCCACAGTGGCAGTTCTGCTAACCACCCTCCTTACTTCTCTGAGAATCAAAATCTCTACCATTTCACGATTGCTATGCCCAAAACAGACTCCAACCATCACATCACCTACAAGTTCTTCTTTGTTTGCGAACAGGACACTCCAGGAACCTCCGAGATTGCTTCCTCTCCACTGTATTGTATTTCTTGCAGACATATGGTAAGTTGAAGTCCCCCACAAGAACAAGGGCTAGCGATCGCGAGACTTCTCCTAGCTGCTTGTAGAATATTTTGTCTGCCTCTTCATCCTGAGTGGGTGATCTATAACAGCATCCCACCATGATATCTGCCTTGTTGGCCTTTCTCCTGATTCTTACTCATAAACACTCATCCTTATCGTCACCATCGTTAAGCTCTAGACAGTCAAAACACTCCCTAAGATACAGGGCTACCCCATTGCCTCTCCTTCCTTGCCTATCCTTTCTGAAGAGTTCATAGCATCTATTGCAGCACTCCAGTTGTGTTAGTCATCCCACCATGTTTCTGTGATTGCAACTATACCACAGTTGTCACACTGCACAATGGCTTCCAGGTCCTCCTGTTTGTTGCCCATGCTGCGTGCATTGGTGTAGATGCACTCCAGTTTGGTCACACAGGAATTAAGGCTTCTTCCCCAGAAAAGCTGGCAGGATCAACAGCCATTCTAAGGCACTTGTGTGGTTTTTAACACATCAGTAACTGTTGAGTCTTCGTTGTATGGATCTCCATTCCCTACCTCCACTAAAATGGCAGACCAAAGGATCTTGCTAGCACACAATCCCTCAAACATTGGCATGCCGTCCCCAGGCTTATCTCTAGCGATCCTGGTGTTCTCCCTTTTCCCCTTCAAATCTAGTTTAAAACTTCTTCAATGAGCCCTGCTAACTCCTGTGCAAAGATCCTTTTCCCTCTTTGGGACAGGTGTACCCCATCTGTCACCAGCAGGCCTGGTGTCATGTAGACTGGCCCATGATCAACAAACCCAAAATTCTGCTGGTGACACCAGGCTTGGAGCCAGGTATTGATCTGCTGGGTATTCCTGTTTCTCCCCTCATCATTCCCTGCAACTGGAAGGACAGAGGAGAACTCTACTTGTGCTCCTGATCCTTTAAACCAGTGGTCCCAAGGCCCTGAAGTCTCTCAATTGCCATCAGACTTCTTGTTGCAACTCCGTTGACGCTCACCTGAAAAATCAATAATGGATAATAATTTGAGGGCCGCACCAGGGTAGGAAGCCTTCTCTTCACATCGTTAACCTGGGCCCCAGGGAGGCAGCAGACTTCCCCAATAGGTGGGTCCAGTCTGCACGTTGGGCCTTCAGTTCCCCTCAGGAAAGAGTGTCCTATGACAATGACCTGTCTTTTTTTCTTTATGGAAGCGGTTTTGATGCAGGGTGTAGGCTGACTTAAACTCAGCGACACCTCCAACCTAGATGAATTTCATCCTTGTCATTGTTCAGTTCCACTTGCAGAGCCTCATACCTATTATGCAAGGCCGCCTGGGAAGGTGGGGTAGTAACAGAGGAGACACGCCTGCTGTGCCGGGTAGGAACTTATTGCCATTGCCCCCTATCCCCTTAAGTCAATGCATTCAGCCAGGTGGAGAGAGGACAGGGAGTCCTCCCTATCACGTGTCCTGTCTGCTTTACTGCAAGGTTCAAAAGCCAGACTCATGAGGCTAAGGGAGCTGTACCAGTGACAACAGCCCAGCTATGGACTTGCAGAAGTCAGAAGCAGCCCCAGTGCAAGCATATAGGCAAGCATATAGGCAGCCTTCACCCCAGCTCACAAGCGTGAGTGTCTGCACCCGACGTTCAGTTCAGACACTCCCCAGGGCCAGGAAGGCATTCCCCCTAGCAGCAACAAGAGTAGTAACAAGGAAAACGAGAAGGCAGGGTATAAACTGAAGTGCAAGAGAGCTCCCATCGCATGGCAGGCCATCCACTTAGGAGTGCTATTTGCAGACTGAGCGGGTGGCTTTGTCAGCTGAGAAAGGATCTGCCCCAGGTTAGAGGCAAGTGGGTGTCAGTGCCAGATGGCTTGCACGGGGCATGGAGGAAGCATGGACCCACACTGCCAGGCACTGCAAGTCAAACAGCTCCAGCACCCTCGCTCCTCTCCACAGGGATGAAGGGCACACAGAGGAAATAAGAAGTCCAGCACCTAGGTACCCCTCACAAGCTTGTGTGTCTCAACAATACAGGTAACTCTAGATAGAGTTGCTTCCAACAGACTTTTTTTCTCTAGCTGCATTGGGCCAGTATTTCAGATCTGATTTACTGTCTGGACACAGCATGCTACTATACAGTGCAACTGAAGAACACTGAGAGCGCCAGTGTGTGGAAAACAGACTGGCCCAAGCTTTTTCTTTCTTTAGAAACAATCCATTGTACAGTCTACATCAACATTCTCACAAAAAATGCTCGCTCTGTCCTACACCTCAGAAGCTGGCTGCTGAAAAAAATCCAGAATGCAATTAAAACATGGATTCCGCTAAGTTTCACTTCCCTCTGCAATTTTATAATCATCTCATCCATCAATTTTGAAAGAATATTAATACTGGCATCAGCTGGCTCTCCACCTCTTGTGCTGAGCCAGCTTTTTCGAAGCCCTGTCCCTGCCTCTCAGCATCCGAGCACAGATGCTGCGAGGAAGAGGAGAGGGGGAGGCAGAGCAGGGTGGAGAGAGGCCAGCAGGGCACACCCAGCACGGGGGCCACCCCACGGAGGAGCCGCTTCTTACCCAGGGGAGCTACAGCAACTTACGGTGCCTGAAGATCTGCCCAAATATGCTTACCTCAAAATAAACACACACAAATTACAAAGAACAAGGTTGTGTCAGGGATTAACTGAAGTCTACCCAAACAAAATCCTAGGCATGCAAGCTCACTGCCACCTTCCAGGCAGGAGATGGCTCAGCCAGTGATGTGCAATATTTTTTAGATTTGCAATCTATTTTTGATTCGCAAAACTTTTTTTTCCTCTCTGAAAGATGTGTAGATCTCTCCATCAATACAAAGCCATTTCTCCCAGTTATCTTTCGCAGACTCACATCCTTGACCCCCCAAGTATCTGTAAGACCAGAGCTGAAAAACAGTCCCACATTCCCTTTAGTAGTTCTCTCCTTTTCAAATATGTGAAGTTCAGTACTCAAAGGCTACCTCTTGGACTTACTCACACATAGTGGTCATGCAGGGAGAATTGGTTGGTAGAAGTTTTTAGCATCTGGCTTATTAATTATTTTATAAAGGTACACAAGCTGTTGAGTCATCCAAAACTTTTTAAGACACTCTGTTCTGTCATTATTTTATGAACCCAGTTTGACATGGCTTATATCTATCATGGCCATGATTTATATCACAAATTCCTAAGAACACAGGTCTGACTTTAAAATCATTCTCATCCCAACTGCTTCACTGCAGGTCAGCCCGGTCTGTTCCAAGACCAGATTTTGTTGGCAATTGCTGGCATCATCCACTTTTCCTCATCTCGTTTAATGAAACAAAAAAAGCCCAAAGTACATAAAGAAAGCCAACTGTTACGCTCATTTGAGCATAATCAGAAATTTCGGCTTCCTCCTCTCTTACAGTAGTGCAAGGTTTTTATTAACTTCCCTCCCCTCCTCTGAATGAAGCCGTAGGAAGAAACTGACTGTAAATTGATCAGAAGACTGACACGCAGGCCAAAAGCATCTAATGACTTGCTGGGACTACAGACATCACTTGTCCGGGAAGCGGCTGAGTTGCACCAACTTGCATTGCTGCTGGAAGCCCAGCCTCTAGAACCTGCACACTCTTGCTTGCACTATCATGTTTCTATTCATTCCCAGAAAACAAAAAAACACGAGCAGCCAGTCTTCCTCACTCTTCTACGAACTGATGTAATTTCAATCTCATATTCAACCCCACAAAATGGCACGTCCACCTAGGCTTAATTGTAGAAGGTAGGTGGGATCAAGCAAGCCTGCATACAATGAAACACTGAGAAACAGGCCAGAACGCAGCATATTCTTTAGGTGCAAACTACTTTTACAGAGTTGGCCTAAAGCAGCTGCTTATCCATTGCCTGATCTCAAGAGGATGCCCACAGTAACAGCTCTAGACTAAAAGTAAGGAAAATGAATCCCCTAAAATGCTTCATTCAAAGGTACCAAGATGGCCTTTATCTACAGTTTGAATACACAAAAATTACAGATCTAAATTGGAATCAAGATTGAACACAACCCCACCAGGGTACCTAGATCTGCAACCTCTGGAAAATGATAGGTGGCACCACTAGTAACAAAAGACGGGAACGGGCTAGAGGGATTGCTGTCAGAAAGGAAGGGGAGAAGCAGGTGGCATTTGTCAGGGATGCACGGGAAGAAGAGGGAACTGGGGACGGTGAGTTTAAGGGAATAAGAAACTGGGCTGCCACAGAGGGAAGGGCAGGATGGACACCGGCAAGTCAGAGAGGAGTCAGGAAGCACCAGAGCTCAGCCCATCCCATCCTTAAATGGGATCTGAGGGTATGCTGGCTCTGGGCTGTGAAACCCCCCAATACAGCAGCAGATGACCTGCTGAGCATGTCACCCTGCTCTGGCAACTACCACCATCCACAGCCAAGCAGTGCTCCCAAGCAGGCCGTGATCTCGCGGGTTAGAAATTAATGCTACAGTCCAAAGGTCCACGCCCTCTGGATGACCCAGGTCACTGCGCAGTTTCATGTGACAAGACTGATTTTTGTTTTCCTCTCCCTTTTTCCCTTGAACAGTTAGAAAATTACATTAAAACCCAGCCATGATAAATTTTTAATACAAAGACTGCAAACTTGAGCAGTCCAAAGAGGTACCATAATGAAGAGTGCTCGTACGACCTCCGTCCAGCAGTGTATACATCTGCACTGATTCAGTCTCTAATAACGATGACAAATTGTTTGTGTCCTGGAAATCAACTGTTTTGGGACAAAGATAGGGTTGTGTGATAAAAGCGACGGCTGTCTCTCAGACCCTGCCTCACTCCATGGAGGTCAGAAAGATAAGTGAAGGAGGCAACGCAGGAAGAAAAAAAAAGAGACAACCACCTTGCTTGAGGAAGTCGGACGTATCCCCTGCAGGCAGGAATTACCTTTTGCTCAGCTCCACAGTCTTTGTAAGATGCTCAGCAAGTCCCTGAAACCAGTTTTCCTTCAGGTGACCCCTAAAGGGGCAGTCCCCACCCTCTGCAAAGCTGAGACATCTCGGGCTAACCTGCGAGAGCGCTGAGACTTACAGCTGAGGTCAACCGTCCTTGTGCTTCCAGCAGACGAACTGCTACATCATGCCAGGTATTCTGTGCTGAGTGAAAAATAAAATCATCCCTAAGTATCTCTCTGAGGCAGCCAAAACTGAAGGTGTTTCAATCATTTCAGTTTTATTTGCTCTTTACCTCCATCATTCCTCAGCTATGAAAACGAAGACAGTACCTGTACCTGAGATGTTGCAAGAATAAGAACTTCCCCGGCTGCGAAGCCCCTGGGAAGGAATCAGCAGCACTGCTCAGTTCAAGGTTTGGGTGGGGTGTAAAATAAATAGATGTGGAGACACATGCAGAAAGTAAATGTGGGGAAGAGAAAATGAATTATGCAGTAATTACCGATCCACTGAAAGAGGGATTCTGTGAAAGGGAAAAAATGATGCAATCACAGAATTAAAGATTGTATCATAATGCAGATGCAAAGGGGAGCGATGCAACGTTAGTCCTGGCACTTCCTTGCTTTTGTCCGCCTGATTTTGTAACCCCATTGTTCTCCTAATGTCATTATTTTGTAAGTAATTTAAACGCAGCATAATTATGAGCTCATGTGTTTATATCTTTTCATCATTAATAACGTGTGGAACAACTGGCAGACTCTGCTCCCAGCGTGATTGATGCCTCCAGCAGATGGCTGTGAACGATTCCTTTTCTTCCACCTTTATCCGAGGTAAAGAGCAGGGAGGAGAGAGGGAGACTTTCTATTTAAACTTCCAACTCCACGCACGGATATTTGGGGATTTTGGGGTTGTTTCAGAGGAGGAAACCAAGACCAATATCAATCAATTGCTCTGAAACGAATCGTTACGGATCAGATTTAAAGAGCGGAGGCACTGAGCAGCTGATGTGCTTTGCCCAAGGTCAGAAGGAAAGCTCCCAAGGCCTGGATCCCAAATGACCCCACTGGCGGCCTTTTGCTCAAGCCGCTGAATCCCTCCTACCTCCCACATTAAAACTTGTTTAAATATAATTGTTGCTGTTCACTGCAGGTCAGGAAGAAGCCGATCACACCTCCAGGCTGTGTTTTGCTGGTGACTGCAGCCAACGAGCAACTTCTGAGAGCACGTCATAGAAAATACAACTGCAAGGAAACGTTACGGTTGGTTGTGTTCACCCTGGATGATAACCGTTGTATTGGGGTTTTTAAGTAAATTAGTCTGCGTGCCTTGGACTTCAGGCAAATTGCCAACCTGTTTCTCAGAGTCAGACGAGTCTGGCTCACCCTGCTTCATGAGGGAAAGCAGCTGCAATAGCAACAACCTAACTTGTTTTATTTGCGGGTGATATTAGCTGGCAAGAGGCAGTGTGTCTGACAGCATGCTCTCTATGTAGGCTTCATGCTTTTTAAGAAGTCTTATTTGTCTTTGTATGCCCCCATTTGCAAACACACACACCCCCTGTCTTTTAAGCAGTATTTTTACCTTGTCTAACAGGTGCTGGCAGCTACTACCCCAAGCTTTACGTGCTCTTTTGTTCCTAACAAAGCAAGCTTCATTTCCATCTTTCCCCATCCTCAGAGAGCGGAGCCTGCAAAACCCGAAGCTATCAAGTCCCTGCAGTGCAGCCAGTCAGAGCCTGCAGCGTCCCAGGCACTCAGGCCACACCAGCTCTCTCCAGGGCACAACTTTTGGAAAAGCTCCACTGTGGAAAAGTGGTGGAAGCATAGCAATCCTTCCCTCTTGGCATGCAACCTGCTCAGTTTGGTTTAAAACCTAACAGAGAAAGCCCTGCACCATCACTATAATGTATATAGTTAGCACGATACACTTAACAAGAGCAGGCAGAAATGTTACAGCAGCATTTTACCCCACGACTGCCTGTTTCAGGATTTCTCACACTGAAGCTCAGGTGCCTGTCACCGTGAGAGAAGGGACCTGCACGGGATGGCTGGTCCGAGCCCAGGAGCCCGTTCTTAGCTACCACCGTCATCTACCGTGCCACACTGCCAGCGGTACGAGTTGGTGCCCGTGGAGGGGAAAGGAAGGGAAGCAAGAGACGTTCTCCTTCACTAAGTGCCACATCTCTAATAGTGTGGAGAATTAGGCTGGAATACTAGAGGTGCCCAGCCCCATCTCCAGCAGGCAGAGTTTGTGCGGGAGGAGAGGGAACAGCGTCCCCCATTGCCCTGCTGGCATGGCTTGGTGTGCAACATCCTCCATAGCCAGCTACGTAACTCTGTAAGCCAGCTACACAGTTCCTCCCTTCATCTCACCTTGACAGATGCATCTGATCTGAGCTGCATCACAAGCTGTCTGAAAAGGAGTGGCATATGGGTTTTTGAGATTCAGCTCGGCCCTCTAAGGGTGACACTTAATATTCTGACATTAGAGAGTGACACCGGCAATCTCTGAAGAGCCACGCTGTAGGCCCCAGGACAACAGGCATATATTGTCCGAAGACCAGCAGCAACAGAGAGGGTAGCAAAACCTGCACTGGCTGAGGAATTGCGTGTGCATCCCACATATGCTCCTTGACACCCTGACGGTCCCACTTCTTATGCCGCTGCCTGAACAGATCCTGTCTTCCTCCAGCCCAGGTCTGGAAGAAACGTGCCCACTACACCCAGCACAGCTATACTGAAAAGCTGCCTAGCACAGGCACAGCCTGGGTGAGGGTAAGACTGCTTTTCCTAGTATAGTTTTGCCCACATTTCCGAAGCAGACCACCCAAGACACCCATGCCAGGCCAGCTGCACGTACACCGGGGGGCTTAGCTAGAGAGCAGCACGTCCCTGACGTCTCACAGCACTGCATCAGCCCAAGTACACGCCTGTCTAAAGTAACCGTGGGGAGGGGGCTGCATGGGAATCAGGGACTGTATTTGCTGACAGAAGCTATTTTGGGAGAAACGTACAGCGCTGAACGTCGTCTTTTCATCACTGTCAAATTATCATTGAATTCAACAGCATCGCACCGGTGAACACCCAGATAATCACGCCGCCACTGCACACGTGCAGTTTGCACACACACACTCTGCGTAAGTCCTGTCCAGGCTGCACGTTCCAGTCTGCTCTGATGCTCACCTCCGTTCAGCCCAAGGTGTCCTGGAGGTCAAGGAAAGCAGGCTCCAAGCTATGGCCATCAGCCTGCCAGCCTTCCTAAATCTCAGATGGCTTTACCTTGGCAAACAAAAGGGTAGCCACGCTGCGAGGAGGCGTAACAGGCCCCATCTGCTGGAGATCTCCTGACCCTCCATCGCAGCACTGCAGCTCCTTCCAACTACCCCACACTCACCCCTGCCCGGGAGACCACGCACACCTGGCCAGGTAGCCAGGGCTACGAAGGTGCTGCAGTTTGACCACCACATATGCAATGCCTGGCCGGGCAGCTGCTACCAGGCAGAATGGAGAATAACTGAAAACAGTCTCCTTTTCTTCAGAGAGAGCACTGCTTCAAAGATTTCCCAGCCAGCCACTAATCTTAACAAAAACAAGTCGGAAATTAATGATCTTCAAGACTGCCAACCATTGGTGCAATCTGGTTGAAACTGGCCAAATGCAAAGGGCAGGAGAAAGACAGCACTCGTTTGCTGGGGAAACTAAGTTAAAATGAAATAAAATAAAACCAGATTAAAACCATGGTGGGTTAGATTAGTGGCGTTTCCACGTCTTACTCAATGAAGCGTGTGAGCTGCGCAGCACACACTGCACTTAAGCTCTGTAACTGCCCAGCTTTTATGCATCTGGAGCAGGAAGGGGCAAATTACAAACTCATTTACATCTGAAGGTTACTCTGAAGGGGTAATTTCTGCAGCAGGAAGACAGGGAGAGCAAAGTCATTTGCATCTGAAAGGGGTGAAATGCCTTGTCAGGGCTGAAGGACTATTACTCAGCTCTAAGTGTGGAAGCTGCTGGGACTCCTCTCTGCTTCACAGGCCCCAGCCCTGGAGATGATCTCATTCCCAGAGATTTCAGCATCTCTTTCCTCGCCATCCCCAGCATCCCTCAGCTCACACTTGCCCACCTGGACCAGGAAGGTGCCTTTAAGGCAGGGGTCGACTTTGCTGTGGTCGGACCAGCAACTGCTGAGCCCTTGCTAGCCCAGGACAGGGGGAGATGCTGCACAATTAGCTTGCACTGATGAGGGCTGGAAAGGTTTCCTCTAATGCCCCTCGGTTTGACAGACCCTGCTACAGAGCTACATGGGTTCCAAGGGCTCCTCTGCTCCCTTCGCACAGCAGCGGAAAACCTATTTGTGTAGAAAATAGCATTGGCAAAGCAAGCAGGCAACTCTGGAGAGACTCAGAAATAGCTGTGGAATTTCTCTGGAAGAGCTGCTGACTGTAAGGGGAGGAAAGTCCANAGAACAGGAGAGAATTTAAGGCATGCCGGGATCCCAGGCTCTGGGAATTAGTTTCCCACATTCTCCACAAAAAGAGAGCAGTCACACCCAAAATCTACTGCCTTGAACTCAGATTGCACACCATTTACTCAGCTGAATAATCACGCTCAAGACAGTGGAATTACTTGCCTGAACTGCTACTTGATGTACAGAAGGGCTGCAGAACTGGCTGACAAATAAATACAGGTATACAGAAGGCAATGTAAGACCACCCTTTTAAAAGGTCAGTGCCTTAGGCCAGGTCCCAAAGTCAACGGCCATGTGGTCAAACTCACATGGTTGAGCCTTTGGTAGAGTCACGCCAACTGATCAGGGCATCATCTGCATCATCTAGATCACGTGCGTCCCTCTAGACCTGTATCCTCCAGGCACCATCAACTGATTGGGGTCACAGTCTGAAAAATATTTCACTGATTTAGAAAACTAAATTCTGCTTGAAAGGATGGCTTGAGCATTTAAGAGTATAAACTTCATTAGCTTCCAGCAAGGCTTCAGGTCCCAAGTGCAAACTAATCCTCCATAAAACTCCAGCAGAGAAGCACCACTGCTCCTGCTCTTTCAGTACCAGTCCCAAGTCAGCTCAGCTCTTCTGTACTGAACCCAAACATGATACGGCATTTGTTCTCAGCACCACACAAGTAAAAAAAGACGTGCAGTTCACACCCTGGAAAGCTTACGAGAGGCAGCCTTGAGTTTAAAACCTTGGCATGCAAGCTTGCTTGTGAGTATCCCCCTTTAATTTCACTGGGACAATATACATAACTAAAATTAAAACTGTGCTGAAGCCTCCATCAGACTGTGGCTGGTGGAGCTCCTGCGCCAGTTCATTGAGGGGTCAAGGTGAGAACCCTGAACTGGAGCCAGGAACAGGTATGACGAAAATATACCCAGGGATTTTGGCAAAGCTGGAGGCCCAAGTGAGTCACTTGGGGAAGTGTGACCAGTGCCCAGAAGCATCTACCTGCCCATTCCCTGCACACTCTCCTAAGCCATAGCGAATCTTTGGATGAGCCACTCCTTCTGAGCTACTGCATTTGCATGTATGATTTAAACACACTATATTAAAGCTGAAATAATATTTGTTGTCCTGCTGGCATTTCTAATCTGGATATTCCACAACAATGCCCAGTGGTCCCAAAGAGACTTCGTAACACGCGTATAAAACTTCCACCAGGTGTGGCCCAAACAACTTTCCTCCCCCTCCAGACAAGCAGCAGAAAACAAACATCTTTTTCATCTGTCTTCACACACCTGGCAAGCTGTCCAAACCCTCCGACAGACCTTACAGGTTTGAACCAGAGGTTTGCGCTTTTTAACTATACTGTCAACAAAAGCGTGTGCGTGGCAGGAATTTTCCACCGAGCCCCATCCCATCAGCCACGGACACGCCAGTGCCACGGCCAGCAACAGCAGAAGACTGTCCCAGCTCCGCAGTCCTCGGCCAGGGCTACTTTTACGTTCCGCTTCTCATACAATTAACAAGAAGCTGAAATCCAGTCGCGCACCGTTACAGAGCCAAAAATAGCGTTTCCAGCGGAAGGTTTTTTCCCTAAATTGCTATTATTATCATCCCATGAGCTCTGCATTAGTTCAGACTCAGTGGGCATTTCAAAAAGGCCTGTGACCCCAGCCTGGGTACAGAAAGGCTAAAAATGGGACCTTCAGATACATCAGAAGTTGGAAGGTTACAAGTTATAACGGCTTCAATCAGACTCAAAAACTAAGCAAATGTGTATCAAAAGAAAAGACCTCTGAAACGTACAATAAGCAAAACAAACAAAAAACCCAACCAAAAAACAAAAACAAAAAACGAAACCCAAAACAAACCAGAGACCACATCGGTGAGGAGGAAAAGAGTTTCAGCGAAGAAACAAGAACAGAGGAATTACTATGTTTATAGTTCAATTAATGGGACCTTATCAAAAGCCTGTTTGCTTTTTTTTTTTTTTTTTCCCCAGACACTTATTACACAAACACACACCCTTTATGCCTCCTTAGCTCACAGCCTAGCGCACACATCTTAAGCCTATGCACGTTTCAGAAGAGGCAGAGAGCTCTTTCCGAAGAAGTCCCTCCACCGGACGGCATGTCGGAACAAAGCGCTGGGGTGATGGATGTCGGCAGGGTTCGTAAATCCCGTTTTTGCAGCTCGACCTCAGCCGGGAGGCAGCAGCTAACGCCGGAACAAACTCTGAATGCGGCCACTCCGCAGAGCGGGGCTCCTACCTGGGCAAGGGGCTTCACGCCTCTTCCCTTGCATGGTTTAAAAATAAAAATAAATAAATAAATAAAAAATAAAATTCAAGCCGTTTTCTAAAACCCAGCGAGATGTCTAGCAGTTAATGACAGCACCCCAGTTACCGCATATCTTCTCCGCTAACTGCCAGCACAAGGAAGGGAGGGGAAATCGAGAGGAAAAAAAAAAACAACAAAACACACAACAAAACAAAACAAACCACCAAACCAACCTCCAACAGAAACAAAGGACCCCCACCAAAACCCCGTCTGGAAGTTATCTGGATTTACTTGCTCACGAAGCACAAGGGTAACCCTCCTCCGCTTGAAACAACGCTGATGCGATGCAGGCGCAACCCTGCCCGGTTTCAAAGTAACCTTCGCGCCCCGCCACCCTCCCGGGACGCGGCGGGGAGCGGGCAGCCCCGCGCACGTTTCGGCGGATCACCTGGACCTCGCATCGCGCCTGGCTTCGCCCTCCCCGCAGGGGGACGGGCGCCGCGGGGGGAGCGCCGGGCGGCGGCGGAGCCGGGAAGCGGCGGCGGTGGCGGAGCCCTGCTCTGCCCGCAGCGAGCCGTGCGCGGCGGGGCCAGGCAGGGCAGGCGGTTACGAAACCCGCGTCTCCCCCTCACCCGGGCGGG
>VXBL01009005.1:1608826-1644544 GCA_013400195.1 Aramus guarauna | reverse complement strand
GGCGGGGAGAGGCGGCAGTCCGGGCCGTCCCCGCAACAGCCCGGGCCAGCGGGGAGAGGGAAGATGCGGCGCTCGGGGGGCCCCTCAGGGAGCCCTTGGGAAGGGCTCTGCGGTTGTAAAATGCAGCTTGTTCTGCTTCTCGGCACAGCGTGGGGAATCATTGCACCCCAGCGTGTCCTCCTTGGCGCGGTGCGTGTCCCGCACGCCCACCAAAGCCGCCTCCGCGAGGTACACGGGGCTGTTAAAGACCCCACGCAAGGCGAGTTCTCAGGCTCAAGTAACTGGTGCCTTAAGCCTTGAAGACCTTCATTCCCAGCGGGAGGCTTAGAGCTGTATTACTGGTGCACATTAAAGTAATAGGTCCGTGTGGCATGTTGCCTTGTCATAGCAGACCCCGGGCTGGGCTAGGGAATAAGGCCTAGCTGTTACTCATTGCACCAAGGCCTACACCTGCTACAGAGCATAGGACCACGGACTCATTTCTGCGCTGCCTGCAGAGAAAACAATCCTATTTACATCAGCAGTGTAAGAAAAAACGCATATGTACCTCCTAGTGTCTCACATGGGATCTGTAATGGCAAGCAGCAAGAGCTACAAATGGCAGCAAGGGCGGACAAGCGTCTTGCCGCTCCTCGTTGCCGTCTTTCTGCAGAGCCAGCGTTGTTTTGGGGCAAACAGTTGCAAGTGGTGTGAAAGCCGACCTGCAGGTTATCCAGGCGCAGGTATTTGTCACAACGACCCTCTCCTCCTCAGCTCCTGCAGCTCCACGCTGAAAGCATTGCCTGTGGAGGAGTAAGACCTCTACAATTGGCACAATAAGTTATTGTCACAAAAGTCTACTTGGCTTCCTCCCCTTCCTTCTCCCCCCTCTTCTCTACAGTGGAGCTAATTGCAGGGCAGGTTCTCCAGCAAGCCAGGCTTACCACTCGGGAGAGTCTATAGTGCATTCACTAGTACAACTCCAGGTTCTGCCATATTTAAAACTCAATTACCACTCTCAGAATGAATGTTCAAAGCAGATTTTTGCATCCCACTGTGTTTCTTGTTTCAAACCTTCCTAATCAAATAATTGAGACAAGACAGGAGAAGTCAAACAGGCCACATTCAGCCACCAGTTGAGTCTGGTTCCTCCCTTGTGTCTGCCTCCAAAGTACTAGTCACTACCATCCCTGACCTCTCAAGACATATTTTCCACAACAAACGTAATTTTAGCACATGCAGCTGACTTTCACTTCTCCGCCGAGAAGCTAGAAGGACCGTGCGAAAGATTTTGCAGCTCCCCCCTTCGTCTCCCGCCGCCCAGCTGACTCACCTGAAGAGCAAAGCCCAAGTTGCTTCTCCCCAGGCTTCCTTCAGCTGGGCAGGGGGCCGCCTGCCATACCCCCCTCTGCTCTTGGGGACCGGCTCTCACCCATGGCACCCACTGTGACCCACACCTTCCCACCCCCGCCGCTCAAGGTTCTCCCAGCTTTGTTCAGAAAAAGCGTCTGAGATGCTGAGGAGGGGGGTGCATGGTTGGGGTTTTTTTGTTGGTTTTTTTTTGTTTGTTTGTTTTTATTTTATTAATTTAAGGAGATCCTTAAGCCAAATTCACATTGGGTATTTGTGTAACATCCTGTTTTTGAAGAGACATGCCAAGTTTGGGAGGCACAGCTCCTTATGTGCCTCTGCGCGCCAAGTCCCTACCATTCCCTAGATCAGCGCACCCTTTCCTTCTGAGAAAACACGCGGCAGCTAATGCCCACCAGCAGTGCTATGGTACCAGATCTCCATGGACACACGAGAAGAAAATTCATTACAAAATGGAAACAAACGTCCCTCCGACTAAGCGCCAGCCAGCACTGTTGCAAATTATGTCCACCAAGGAGGCCGGGACTGCACAGATGTAAGGAAAGATAACCTGCTCGCTGAGACAGATCCCGCAAGGCAGCGTTGAACGGCCTTGGCACAATGACTTTGTTAATTATATCGCTGCTGTGGTTTTATCACTGCAGCAGAGTTTAGACAGCCCAGCTGAGAGTAAGACACCCCCATACACCCCCATCCAGGTTAAGTGGGCAGCAAAGAATTAAGTATTTCTGCTCCTGCATGCAAATACGAGGTTCTGATCCTGGAGGGGCTAGCGTACACACTTGGATTTTAGCATCTGACTCCCTCTACTGAATGGATTAAAGTTAACGTATGCGCACAGCTCCCGGCAGAAGCACTGCCAGAGAGATGCTACAGAGAAGGGGAAGGGGAAAAGAAGCGTAATTACTCCCAGGAGGATTCGTGCATTGCCGCCACCGTCCCCCGGGCTGCACCTGTTATGAGAAGAAGAGTCTTTAAGTCTCTAGGGAAGAAATCTTGAAAAGTTCCCAGCAATAGGCTTGAAATAAAGGAAGGGAAATAGATTTCAGCTTCAGATTGCTTCACACGGTTTATTTCAATACAACTCTTTTCACCAGGATGCAGCTTTGTAAAAGGCAGCAAGTTCTTCGGCACTGCCCTTTTCTGTGCCTACCTGATAAAAATGACGTAAAAAGGCTCATCCAGTGCCAGGGGCGTGGAAGGACAGATGTAAGGACAGAAGGACAGCCCGCACTCCGCCCCGCGAAGGCAGCTGTGCCCTGCTGCCCTTTGCTATTCTCTCACCAGTTTGGTTGGATCGGGGGACCTTTTTTTTTTTAATTTGGATTTTTCTAACAATTTTTATAAACGCATCATGCTTATAAATCAGTCATTTAGAGCAAATTGCTCTTGGACACATTCACTGGAGCACAGCTCGTACTGGTGAGGTGGGGTCCTCCATCATTCACGGGGATAATAGGAGCAATCCCTACAAGTGCTGGGAAAGCACTGGCAGACCATATCAGAGGTAACTAACTCCTGGTTTCTGCGTTATGATCACCTAAGGGACCTCTAATAGGCAACATATTTATAAGACCTCAGTGTCAAACTTTCAGCTCCGGGAGCGAGTCACCAAATAATCATAAAACTGAAATGGAGCTTGCAAGCATTTTAAAAATAATCAGCACATGGGGGATCCATTCCTTTTCGTTTCTGTGCCCACAGTGGAGACTTAAATCATATTCCCAAGGTTTATTCTGTTACTAAGAGGCCTAGGAACTTTCTTTAGCCTAGTTTCCTAGAGAAAGTTTATGTCATCATGCTGTCTGCGTATCTTCCTGTCTTCCTGTTTTCCTTCAGCTGCTTTTGAAACTGTTGGCCAAGCAGTCAGAGGAGAAATCAGGGATAGTAACGTCCCTACTTCTTCTTTTATTTATTTTTTTTTAATCACTAATAGGACAGAGGAAAGAAACCTCTTTGAACCCCTCCACGCAAGAGGCAGGGGGAGCTCAGCGCTTCTCCGTTCAATCCAGCAGCCAGCAAGCACGCGTGGTGAGACCGCAGTACCTAACCAAACTTCGTGTTACCCCCGGCTCACGTAACATCTACCAGTGGGAAAAAATGACAACTTCTATGGTCTCAGACCTCTGGGAATAATGGGAAAAAATTACATTAACCATTAAAATCGCTACTGAATCTGGACCTGTCAAACCTCATGCCTTGCACAAAAACTTCTCAGAAAGCTGTTGCCTAAAGCTGTGAGGCAAAAGTACAGCCCACAGAGATTAACAAGGCATCTATGGGTGGAATCAGGTTCAAGCCCCACTGATCACAGGTAATTGTCACGCCTCATATTGATACCCTGTGATAAAATTATGATGAACATTTGGCTCATGGATATCTGACAGGCTCATACACATTCCCTTGTTCTCTTCCATAAAACACTGGTTTATTGCATGCTTTAAAATACTCAGCAGAGTGAGTATTTTTACAGATTGCTAAGCTGAGAATGGGCACGTAAAAAGGCCGCATATTTGTGGTAACTCAGTTTAACAAACTGCTTCAAACCCCCAGTCTCTCTCTCTCAAAAAAAAATTCTCTAGTTAGGAGGAGAGCCTTTGCCCCTGTGCTAACATGAAAGGCTTCAAGCAGAAGTTGGTCAACATGCTTACTGTAGAAGAGCAACAAATTCTGTATTCACCTGTATGCCATTCAGCCCACTTTTTGCCTTTGCGTTGGGTACAGAAATTTGACCAGTAATTTTCTCCTATGATAGTTTGTAAATGCTCTCTATTAACTATAACTTTGAAAACAAAGGCGCATCGACATCTTTAGGTGTAAAACGTAGGGAAGTTGCTCCTTCAGTGTTGGCCAGCTGCCTTTACAGCCAAAGGGGAGATGTCCCAGGAGGTCCTTCAGAGCAGGAATCCAGCTCGGATCCTCTGAGCCACCTTCTGCCTGGGCTAATCTCCCTCCACAGACAAGAGAGGGGAAAGAGCTTCCTGCACTGAAGTTTAGCACCCAAAGACAGGCAGCACAAATAGCCCTCCTGAGGCTCTCAAACCACTTGGGCGTGCTGATACGTCCCTGTGCCTCCCTTAAAGCGGGTGGCCCAGCCTAAACCAGTCTCAGGAAGCCACCTCAAAGGAGCCACAAACCCTGTGTCCCACCAACCGGGGTCTGCCTCTGGGCAGCCTCTGCAGACCTGGCACACGGGGCAAGCTGCACCCCGGCCACCGGCCCATCGTGGCACAGCATGGCTGAGGTGGGAAGGGAGCTCTGGAGATCCTCCTGTCCAACCCCCTGCTCAAAGCAGGGTCAGCAACAGCGGAGCCCTCAGGGCCATCTCCTGCTGGGTGTTGAACATTTATTGCCAGCGCGGAGTGCTGGATAAACACTCCAGGGGTGCTGCCGAGAAGTTACTCTCTGTACGGTCCTGGATATTGTCTCTGATGCTGCAGTTGTCAAGAAATGAAAGAACAGCAAAAAAGTGTTTATGAGCTCTGGCAATTATCTGCAGAGCTGCACACTTATCTCTCCTTACCCCATCACAAGGAGACGTTTAGAAAAATACACTGATATGAATCAAATTTTGATCCTTTGTTTTTTACTGTACATCAGGACAGAGTCATACCTGTATCTTCTCAATAATTAATAGTTCACTGTATATTGAACAAAAGAGTAAATATCAATGTGAAAAATATTCTCACATCAGTGAATTTCAATTACCAAAACTTGATTATTTAAAAAAAGAAACAACTCTTCCGTAATCCAAAGCTATGTTGAATTTGTTGCTGGGCATTAACTATACTGAAAGGCCATTAGTTAGACAGTCTCTCATTCATCCATGTTAATTCGCTCTCCTCCTCTGAAGTAGCTGAGGTTTAACAGAATTACAGTCCTCATATACAAACACAACACAAATAAATGACATGCAGATATTTCATCATAATTTACTAAGTGCAACAACTACTTCCTTCACTGCTCAGGACTTGCATACTAGAGCGAGCATGACGATGGCCCTTTGGCATCAGCTCACTACAGAATAACTACAGATAGTCCTATCGCTGACAAAAAGCTCCATTGAAAAGAAAGTTGAGGTTGCGAACACAAGCATTTGAAATTAGAAAACGCCCAAATTAAGGCTGATTGTGCAAGTCCCTCCTGACATACGCTTCAATTACATGAATGCATGCTGGTTTTCACAGCAACTTGTGCTCCCCTTCAGCTGCGTGGGATCTCAGTGGCACAAGCCTGTCATCCCGCTCCCCACCGCCGACCTCCCCTGTCACCTCCCCCTGTGCCACCTCCCCAGCTCTGTGTCCCAGGCTCCCTGTGCCTTCACCCCCGGTCTTCAGCCTTGGTGGGACACTTTCCACGCTTCAGCACAAGCTCCCCAGTTTTCCTTGCCAGGCAGTTGCCCATGTTTCACCCCAGCAGTTTCCAGCCCTCATTTCCCACCCCGACTCCCAGACCAGGTTTCTTACAGCAAGGCCCAAGTATCTTCTACACTCCAAGTCCCCAGCCTCAATCTTTCTCTCTAGGCTGCTTTAGTCCACCTATTTATGCCACTTCCACAAATAAAGCCCAGGACCCTTCCTCCTCACCATTTGGGGTCCAGGAGGTGAATGACGTGGAGCACAAGTCTCCGTGGCTGTGCCAGGAGGCACCAAGAAGAGCATTACCAGAAACCTCCTGCTCAGTCTCTGCAGCCATAGACCACAGCATGGCCTCCGCAGACAGAAACATCAAAGAGTTCAGCAAGCCTCTACCAGGTGTCTGCAAACTGCAATTTTCCAAGGGCTTAAAACTTGGCTAAATCTGGGTATTTTTCACAGGAGCCACCACAGATGTATGCATGAAACCAGATTGTCTGCATAACATTATCACTGCCTGATTGTGGTTTCCCTTTCCAAAGTGCAATGGCCCTACATCGTCCACAAGAAGCTGTTCTGGGAAAAAAATTCCTAGAAAGAGCTGAACGGCCAGGAACATCCCTCCAGAATCAGACTGAATAGTCATCTGGCACAGAAAATGTCAACCCAAAAGGTTAAGGTTTCAACAAGTTATAGAAGATGTAAAAAAACTGGTGCAACTCAACTTAGACATTAATTAAAGCAAACTGAGTAGGAGAAAAGTTATTTTCTCTAGCCTAGCACCAAACTGAGTAGGAGAAAGGTTCTTTTCTCTAGCCTAGCACAAGTACCACATATATTACCCTTAGGGCAGTATGAGTCCACAGTTCACATTACAGGCCTTGAGAAGATGAAATCATGCTGTGTAAACACTCTAAAAGTAGTTCTTTAGGACTGAACAACCAAGCCGGTTCAGAGTGTTTTGCGCCTCTTGATTGGTGTTATAAAACCCATGGTTACCACAGGCAGAACGCCCCGGCCCCTGTCCAACAACGAAAGTCCAGCGATCACCAGGACAGGTCCCACCATGTACTTTAGCAGAGAAAATAAAGCCAGGCATGGAAGTCTCTATGTTTATGCAAACTTTTTTGCTTGACTTGTTTATGCTATGCGTTTGCAAACCACTGGCTGATCTTGCCAGCCGTTACCTGCACAAGAAGCTACGCTGAAGCATCCTCAGCTGAGTAACTTTACTCACATAGTTAAGCATTAACAGGATTAGGACTGAGGACCAGAGTTTCAGTGTCAGATCTGAAGCACGCCTAGAAAAACAAGCATGCTGGGATGTTTCTGTGCTCAGCACTAGCATGGCAGCAAATGCGCTTCATCCTGACACTTCCTGAAAATGACATCATTTATAATTAACACTACAGCTGCAGATTCACCATCATTTAAAATTAATTAGGTAACAAAGCTCTTTAGGAAATCCCACAGATTTTCTGGGATAGACAGCGTGGCTACTTAGGCACACGAATACGAAGTAAATATATCTTTTTACTGGGGCGTCTGAAAATGAGAGCACCCTGCGTATGCCTGAGCAGAGGGCATGGCGTTGCTGGTGGCTGGGAAGTACATTAAAAACAATTCTGTCTCTGCGAGAGACGCCCGATGGGACTGCCCTGGCTGAGGCAATCCTGCTGCTGCAAGCTGCCAGTCAGGGCCTCATCCCGCAGTCCTCGCACCTCTGGAAGAAACTTGGGGGATTTCAGCAGTGCCTAATTTGAAGACTGTTCGTGCAAACAGATGCCTTCAGGACCAGATCTGCCAAGGCAAGGGCGTTCAAACCTCTGTCAGCGTGCACCAAGTCCAGTGGACTGCAGTTGCTGCTGTGTGTCCTTACGGGCTTTCCCCCTCCTGCCCTGCTGCAAACAAGACGATGCTGAGAGCATTTCAGACCTCGCTGGCTAGAAATCCATTGTGGTCGCAGCAGTGCAGACCCCCTTGCTGGTAGGGGTCCTGCTGCTGGGGTCCCCACTAATGCGGCAGAGCTGTATCCACTCTACCGTGGCAGTGGGAGAGCTGTCTTTTCCCAGCCTCGCTCAGTTAGTATGTGTTTTTCCAAACAACCTGCTTATAGTCCAAGAGGGAATAAGCTTCTTATTAAGCTGATAGATCCATCTCATTAATACTCGCTCTCCTAGAGCTCCAGTCAAGTGTGTTCGTGTTTTCTAGCACAATGCCACTTATATCACATTTAAGATTGCTGCTGGAAAATATGTGCGGAGGTTCCTAGTTCAGATCTCTGGGCGCTGGGATTTGCCTGTTCCATGTGTCTAACGTCAGTCCTGTGACATGTCAGCTCTTATACATGCCTCTGATTTAAAAAGAGTTGTTTAAAACCCCTTATTCCCATCTCCCTTAAAGGAGTGCAGACTGCCTTAGAGATCTGGCTGAAGAGCAGGAAGATGAGGTTGAAGGGCAAAAAATTAACCCAACCTAATTTCTGAAGTCAGATGGGACTTACACCCTCAAATCACTAGGAAGCTTTCAAAGAATTTACTGTGTCACTGTCTGGACTGATAAAAGTTACCTGCGAGAAAAGCTTTTCTTTTAAACACCTTTTTAGGCTTGGAAAAGGCCTCCCCTTGCCCAGGGGAAGAAAGAAACGGATTAAAGGCCTTATCTTACCTTTCTAAACTTCCCAGCTTTCCCGCTGATTAAATTGCTCAGCAAATCAAATTCTCTGAAGAGGCCAAAGGGTAGGTCTGGGTGTGAGTCTCAGGGGTGTGAGCTTTGCAGGGCCACACCAATTCCCATTAAAACAAGTGGAGGAGTTTCCATTGACTACAACAGGATTTGGATGGTCCCATAAAGAAGTTGCTACGTATCTCTTAGACCTGACATCCCAGCCCATGTGCAAGGAGCCTGCACTCACCTTGCGGCAAGGCAATGGCAAGGAGAGGCGCGGAGGAGGGAGTAGATTACATCTCTCCGCTTTGCAAGGAAGGTTAGCCTGATTCTCACTTATTTCATCCCAATTTCAACATTAAAAATGGACCAACCTGCAAAAGGAGCTCATGGGAGCCTATATGCGAGTTGTAACAAAGCTGCCAGGCTTCCGTCAGGGAAGCTGGGGGGAAACCGCCCCAGGCAGAATGGGGCTTCGGAGAGGCTTTGTTTCAAGTTGAAGTGCTCAGACTGTTTTGCGCATTCATCATCCTCAAAGAGAAGTGCTTGGCGGCCCTCCATGGAGGGAGGGGAGTGCGCAGCAATTGGACCCTCGGCAGCTGCCAGGGAAAAATAATCCAGAAGGAACATGAATAAATAAAATACATTTTGCTAGTCCTAATATTACACTGCTTTCTTCCTGCTCTCCCTCTAATGCTTTAATTCCCTTCCAACCATTTTCTGTTTCTCTGCCAGCCTCTGTCTATTGTTTTCCATATTTCTTTTATTTGTTGTATTTTTTCTTCTTCATATTTCTTTCCTTGTTTTTTCATTGCAGAGCAGCATCCTCTGGCCTCTCATTCTCTTTCCCATGGTGTCTTCACATGTTCTCTCCATATTCTGTACCACCTTGTCCGTTTCTTAGTTTTTCTCATGGGTTGTCTCTCCCTGTCTCTCTCCCTTTAAACCCTATGCTGCTATTTTCACCTTATCTGCGTGTCTTTCCCCTCCATTGCTTAATTTGCTACTCCTCTCATTCAGTCTTCTTTTAAAACCACTCTGACATAGCTCCGCAATACTTTGCAGACCTCGGAGCTTGTTTTCTCTTATTCTTTTCTCTGCAAATGTTTCGTCTCATCATCCTCCCAACTTTAAACAAAGAAAAACCTTTGACTCTAAACCATTGCTTATGCTCAAATGGCAGAGGTGCAACTACCATTTTCTGGAAGTCCCTCCCCAGCTGCTCGCCACCAACCCAAGGGCAGGAACCCAGCTAAGGAGACATGGATCCACGCAGGGACAAGTCCTCTATGGGGGACAGCAACGTACCTCCATGCTTAGATCACAAGTGCCCAAACCTTACAGTGAATGAGGATATTACAGGGTAAGTTACAACTATAGCAGGCAACACACGCTAGGAAATTCATTGCTAAAGGACTACGAGTTTGGCTGAAAGCTGCAGACTCTGGCTCTCTCAAATTATGTGACACTGGCGCCTAAAGAAAAATGTGACAAATGAACATGAAGAAAATATTTATAAGCAGAGTTTTCCAAAGCAGGATTCACCTATGTGTGGTAGATCTCAATTGCATCTTAAAGTTGGAAGGGTTTTGCTTTCTCTGAATGTGTTTTTGCACTGATTTTTGTGTTGCTGTGGACAGATGACAGATTTTCTACTCCACGTGATAGACTGTAGCAGGAATGGAAAAATCCAGTGGTCTGCAGGCTCTGAACTCAGGAGCAGCATCTTTTAGGCAAATGCCCAAACATAATCATAAGAGAGAGACCAACTTCATCAAACCCTTCCCCTGCTTGGGATTTCACCTTTCCTACCCATCATAGCTGTCTTAAGCAAATTGGGCTGCTCTCAGGGGAGACTCATTGACCCAGATAGATTCGATCTTGTTCACTGTGGCTTTGTCAAAGTCAGATCAAGCAGCATCATTCTTGATGCTAGGATTTTATTTTTCGCTTTTCACTTCATGCCCCATAATTCCTTCCCTGCTGCTATGAACTATATTATTTGGCCTGAACTCTTGTAACCACCTTCCTCGTCTTTGACGCATTATAAATACAGCACCCTGCTCCAGCCAGATCCAGTCCCAGCTGGCTTGCTCTACCCTTTGTTTTACGAGGAAAATTTCTCTGACATGCGATGGTGGCTCCAGGAGACTGCCAGGCAGCTTCAGGGGAAACGCTCAAATGAATGAGGAGGACCAAGCTGTAAATCTGAGGTGAGGAGGGAGTCCGCCTCTGGTCCCTTGCTCCTGCTGCTCTCAGTGCAGCCAGTCTTTGCCTTGCATTGGATTATTTTTGCACTGTGAAAACAGCTGCAGTTGCAAGTTGCCGCTTGCCAGAGCCTAATATTTCTCCTACCTGTCCAGACATCCCATATAACAAGAAAGTGCTGATGGCAGCATGACAAACCTCTCTCTGGAGCTGATGCTATGTAGTCATGTCTGCAGCTGAAGCACCATCGCAGCCTCACCAGGGGGCTGGCTCTTGTTGACGCTATGTTTTAAGGCACGGGGGGGTGTGGGGTGTGTGATGGTGTTGCCACAGCGTGAAAAATGAAAGTAAAAAGAGCGACTAGTTGAAGAGCGGGCTAATGCTGGCTGTCCGTGAGGTGTGGTCTTTTTCTGCTGAGGACATGTAGTGTGCACCTTCTCATTCAGCCACCTGTAGCTTATTAGGTAAGAAAAGTGTGCTTTGGCATACGGCTCTCCGTAGGGACCCTCCAGTATTTTCTACCGGTGTCTCACGCTCTGCTAACCACTTCTGGGAAGTAGAGGAGGTGACTGTTGAGTGACATCAGAGGGAGAGTCTCAGTTTAGGGCCCTGGTGATGACAGACCTGGCAGCTATTTATCCACAGAGGTTTCTGTATGCTTATCAAGATCGATAAACAGTGGCAGTCCCTCCCCAGCGATGCACCCACGCCTGCAGAGATTGCCCAGGATGTGGAAGCTGACAAATCTCTGTTTATCTGCTGATGGCTTAACTACCCTTATCCTGAGTGTGCCTCTTTTGGGAAACATCCAGCAGCGCAGTCACGGTGGCCAGCGATTTAATAGCTTCTAAACCGTCATCTTTAATGTAACAGACGCAGATGATTTTATTTTAAAACAAAACCTATTTCATTTGGTCTCATCACCATTGTCTTCTCTAGGTAAATGTCCCAGCAGTCCGGCCAGGTTTCTCTGTGACTCCAAGGAGGACAAGTTTCACTCGCTAAGCAGTCAGCACTCAGCATCTCTCCTAACCTCCTCCCTCGGGGCACCCTGGGATGCGGCTGGGATGTTCCCTTTAGGAGCTGATAGCAATCATGGTCTTTGTCTCCCTATCCTCTCCCACCGCTGTGAGTCATTAGGATTCAGTCCCAGTCTTTTGTCTCCTTACTCGGGTGTCATTTGACTGTAATCCTGTTCCTTGTCTTTCTCCTCCCGACTCTTAATGGCTTAGGTCTTTCTTTGGCCCCTTGCCCATTGTTTGCCCAGTCGATGTCCCTGAGGAGCTACATGTAGACCTGCCGTGATGGTGACAACCCCCTAAGTTGAGGATTTTCTCTGGCCTTAGACGCAAGTGGGGAGCAATACAGCAAAGACTCCCCATTTCCATACTCTGCTTTACCACATTTCTCACTTTCCCTCCTCTGAGGAGCTTCCCGACCACAGCAGCTGGTTGTGATTTTCTCCAAAACTGAAGACGAGCCCACCTACCTTGGAAGGCGATCATTGTAACAGAAATGCCAGTAGTTAACACTCCCATTTCTACCAAAATCCAAGAATTTGGATGGAAGAAAAACAAACAAACAAACAACAAAACAGTGTTGTATTCTGCCATAAACAAAGGGCATGCTAAGCAATTGCCTCCTTACAAGGCAGGTTTAAATACTCACGGGTTTTAGGGAACAGTTTGTTACCAGCATTGGCTTGCACTAGTAGAACTGCAGGCCAACATGCATTCATCACTCTAATTTTATGCAGCTGCATTATTTTCACAGTTTATGGTGGCACCATCTCATTTATGAAGTACACACAGCAGTTACACATATGGCTGTATTATTTTCAGCACTTCAAGTGCAATTAGTAATTTCACCAAGCTAACACTGTCAAAACTACAGCAGCAGTACACACTGTATTGCAGCTGTTCAAAATTTAGAGAGCCCTATATACATTTATGCAATAAGCACATAGCAGTTTGTGTGCTTGAGTCTGGGCCACCGGTTCTAAAATGTTACCAGAAACATCAGGTGAAATTCCCTGTCACCGGCTCCTTTGCAGTGACAGAGGCTCCAGCTCTTCACTCATACCTGGAATGATTAAAGCATGATCATGGGTCAAAGAAACACTGCTTCTTCCCTGCCCAGAGCCATCACGAGACGAAACACCAATCTGAGCAACCAGGTCTCCTATCCATACACCAGGGGATGAAACTGGCCTTTTGAGATAGCTCTGCCCATAATGCTTCTTTTGAGTCATTTGCCAGTACTGTAAATGACTCTTCCAATAAATGATCAGTTTCCTAGGGAAAGAGGAACGCTGCTAAGTGGGCAGGCTGGGCAGAAGGAGAATAAGGACACAAATTTCATGGGTGATTGTGCTTGCCAAAAAACATGCCAGTCTGCATGTCACTGATTTATCATTCCTAGTGCAGTAATCATTAAGGAGGGTAAAACCACGGTGATAATGAGAGGCATTATCTAGCGCTGAGAGAACAGATTCAAAACTCTGCTGTAGTCAACTTCAGTGCTGACTTTCACCAGTATTTCATGCCAGCAAACTTAGCAAAGAAGTGGCTGCTATTCAGTTACAAGGAAGAGCAGTTGCCCTTGGTTCCTCCTGAGTGCCCAAAGCACTTCTGAAACCCCGACCTTTCATGCAGGTGTCAGGCAGTAGGAAACTGTGAAAATCAACTTTTCAGTTTCACAATATGCAAACCAGAGAGAATAAAAGCTACCTCCTGGTGCATTCGAAAACTTGTTTAGAGGCTTCTAAGCTTTCTTCAACCCTTGCGTGGAAGGTGCCGCTGGGGCGTGAAGCACAGCGAGGTTTCCCTCATCTCCCATGGCTGGTGCTGGGACCATGAGAAGATGAAGTGGCCTCCAGGCCCCAAATCCAAATTAGCAGATGTTTCTAGCAGTTTTGTCTTCCTCTCTGCTCCATGAAAGAATGGATCTGCCCTTATCACCATCCCCCTACACTTGGACAAATATAGATGTGGTAAAATACTAAGGGCAGGAAGTGAAGGCCTGTTGAGGGACTCTGCTGCCTTTGGGCACATTTCCCTTCGCATCCTGACAGAGCCTCGCGCAGAGTCAGCCTCTGACACGTAGGGGAAAGTACACCTTTCTTGCTCTACTTTTTTGGCAGTTGTCGTTAGTTTGGCTTGCTTTCCCCTGCAATAACATCGACAAACACATTGCTCACGGTACTCGGGCAGTAGCATTTCAGCCAGCCCATTCAGGCAATTTATGTTTCAATATTTATAGACGGCACCGCACCACTTGGGCGATGGGCTGAGCAGGAATTTGTATTTAAAACCTTCCAGGATGCACTATCCTCTTTTTCTATAACTTCAGGTGGAAAGTTCCAATGCGGTGCTAAACCCCTTCCACCTTTCCCGTGTTCCTCCAGCCATGTGGTCTCTGTGTGGGGTTGGAATTTCACTCTCTCAGGCCCTGATTTCACCTGCCCTTCGCCTGCCTTCTCTCTGGCCTTTCAGGACAGTTTTCACCGGGCTTTCTTTCTGCGGTGCTTTAACATTTGTCTTACCTCATCCAGAGCAATTGCCTCTTCCAATCTGATTTTTTTATAATTAATATGTTTTGACTTGAGACAGAGTAGGAACATTGCCTTCAGAGACACTGCACCTCAAAGTTCACGTCCCTGGTTTAACAGTAAAAAGAAAGGTATTAAACTCCTCCACTACACTAGGGTATGTGGTTTTCTAGGCTTATATTGTTGTGTTTCCTTCCTGTTCTGCTTATTGACTCATTTCCTTAAATCTAATTTGAACTTGTTATTGAGTTTTAGCCTCAGACAATACATCAGTAGTGTCTGTAATACCCATCGATCTAGCAGGAAAAGAGGTGGCAGCAAAAGAGGAAAGATTTTCATTACTTTCACAAGAGAGTACAAATTATTATTTTCTGATGGGAGGCACTGAGGAAAAACAGTGGATAGGACTGGACCAGACCACTTATTTCTTCCAGGGAGAACCTTACCTGTCACTCCAGTGTCCAACCATGTCTTATAAACCCCATAGAAATAATGACCTGGATTCATAGAGTTTTCATCAAGTCTCTCTCCTAGTTGAGTGTGTTTAAAGATCCCTTATAAAAGAAGAACAGAAACTGAGAGTACTTTTTTCAGGAGCTGGGGAAATTAGAGAACAGCTACTTTTCTTCTCTACCTTAACAAACATTTGAGGAGGTTTCTGGTATTCATCCTGTCTGGATCCCACTGGACACGTTACTTAAATGGAGTTCCTCTACGTTTTTTTTTTAAGTGGATTAAACATTTCTGTTTCTAATCCACCAGAGCGCAGATTTCAAAGGCAAATGTGATCTCGTTTTTCCATGCTTAGGCAGATATTTGCTCTGAGAGAAGCCTTTGAGTGTAAATACCAAGGATACTGCAAATGTTCTTGATTCAAAACCACTTTAAAGACAGCAGCTGTCTGGCTCCCTTATATCTGGTCCACGATTAAAGACATTTTTTTTGTTGAATGCTTGCCCCTGGCTTCCTTTTAGCAAGTTAAGAGACTTACGTCCAATGAAAAACATTGTTATAGGAGTGGCTGGCTATTCAGTGTTAGCCAGGCTTTGCCTAAGCCTCCCATGACTTGAGCAAAATTTTCTGTGTCTGCAAGTGCACCTGTTTAGATATCTAACTACGTGATCTGCAAGAAGGTGCTGCGGCTCTACTTTTATGCCCACACTGAGCATAGATTTAATTTTAAACTGTAAGCACCCTTCTTGATATTCGCATTTAATTGCACCTGAACTGTCAAAATGCAGCCTTTGATCATGGGCAAGTTTCAAGCCCTTGCTTGCAATTAAGGAAGATGTTACAGGAAGCATCAGGCTGCATTTGGAGTGGGAGTAAAGGAAGTCAAAGAACACATGTGCTCAAGCAGCAAAACACATCTGGGCTCCTCCCTTCCAACTTCAATAAACTCTGGACGCACGTTGCTATGAAATGATGGTGGTTCAGTGCAGCCTACAATCAGATGTGGCGTGTTATAGGATACCACCTTATTCAGTATCAGGCTCAGCCAAACTTCACTGCCTGAGATGCAACTTATTAGAAGCATTTCACAATTCAGATGTCAATTTAGCAGAGAGCAAGCTTTTCCTCTCCCTAGCTCTTGCACCCTTTCACTACAACCAAAATACCCCAGAAGTGGAGGTGGAGCCTGACTGTGTGCTGCTGATGGGTCCCTGCAGAGCGATCCGGCTGGCTGGGGGGCTCCTTCCCCCCGCCCTGCCGGACCCAGTGCCACCCTCCTCCCAAAAGCAGAGAGAGGATAGCCTCAAAAGTCAAGCCCCCTCATCCACCTGACAGAGGGTCTCCCACTTGCTTAGCTCCCATGTGGGGCTGGCCCTGGCCATCACGCCTGGCATATCTGCCTCAACCTCAACCCACACAGTGGACCGTTACCAGACGATTACTAGAGCAGCCAGCCCAGGTCACCCCATCCTCACAGAGCTTCTCCAGGGCTTGTTTCCGCACGCTGGTGCCGGTTCATCCGAGGAGCTTGTTAGAGGCAGGTGGCTCCCAGCCACTTTTGTATCGCCTGCCCCAAGGTGACGCCTGCTGCACCGCAGAACCTGGGGAGTTGCCTCTGTCTGCAAATCATCCAGCCGACCCAAGCCGAAGCCTGCTGGCTTCAGTGAGAGCAGTACCGGGTCCTCAGTAGTCAATTTAAAAAAGCAGCTGCAACAAAATAAAATAAGCTTGGGGCTTCTGTGCCAGCAGAGGCCACAGAGCTTGCCGGAGGAGCTGCCTCAAGGAGCTCTGCGCAGACAGATCAATCACCGTACTTTACACCTACAGCCAAGTCTTCCTCTGGGTTTCCCTGGCCCAGCCTCAATTCATTTTAATAGCGGCTGGGCTGGTATAAATGAGAAGAAAATTTGGCCTTTGCTGTCAATTGCATTTTTCATCTACAAGGTATTTTACGGACACTAAGTAATGAGCTCACACTAAGGCCTGTGAGGGAAGTGAGGTGTTATCATGCTATCTCTTCAGAGGAGCCAAAAAGGCTAAATGACTTGCCCAAGGCCAAGGACTGTCGAGGCCTGAGTATTTATGAGTCCTGGGCTCGTAACGCGCTGTCCCAATGGCAGGGTCTCCGCTCGTAGTGTCTCTACCCACAAGTTCTGCATGAAGAGACGGCATTTCCACTGTTACTTGGCTCCGTTTTCTGTGCATGGCTCCTTCTGGAATGCTCTGAACCCAGGGCTCCGGGCCCAAATAACTGGTAGGAGAAAGCTTTAAAGACATTGTTGTGTCTTAAGAAGTCACAGCTTGCTGAAGAGATTGATAAGATGCCTAGCAACAATAAAACTATTTATTATTATTCTTGCCAGAAGAGACAGCATTATCTCAAGGCCTCAGTCAGATGACCCAGAAAATATAGATAGCAGTTTTGTCTAGCCTAAACTACAAAAAGATACAACTTACTGTCCCTTCTGCCTGTTTAGCGAGAAAGGAACATCCTCCCGCTTTGTTCTTCAGGGGGAAAAAACCCCAAAAACTAAAGTCATTCTTGATACATGTTATTATTACGGTTTGGACTGGCTCGCTCATACCTCAGGAAATCAAAGGAGACACCACTAAGGAACATAAGCTTGCCACACACCTGACTGTGAGTTTACTAGTGGGGCAAAGGACTGTTTTCCCCCTCTCCCAACCCCGCAGTCCCCGACTGTCTGGTCCCTGCCTCACACTGGCAATAAACACATTCCCAGAGCAGATGGACACCATGGGGTTTATCAGCTCCCCTAAAACTGGCGTGGTGGCCCGGCTGACTGCCCTTTCCCACAGGAGCCCCAAAGCACAAAACACACATAAAGCAAAGGCACAGTACGTATTGTGCTAAAACACATCCAGACTCGGGTGTCTTCCCCATGACTTTTGGGGTCCAGGGGCCCCTGTCCTTGGCACGCACCTCCTGGGCTGTGCAGCCACCGTTACACAAGTCACACAGCAGACAAGGAGCAAACCACTGGCAGCAGCCAACAACAGTATCATTAGCCTATAAACCTTGATAAAAGGAGATGAACAGCTTTTTATGGCAGGTAAAGTACGTAATAGTAACCATCTCGTGTTTTGTGGTGATAAATGGCATCTCCAAGACCAGTATTATGGCTTTCTAGGGGCAACCTGCATCAATCGAAAATAAAAGTGCCTTTCTGTTGCAGCAGGGTCAGTCCTCCGGGAAGGGAGCCCGCTCGGCTCTGCCCTCCCCTCCTGCCAGACCTTCGCACGCCAGCAATCGGGATGGTATCAGTAATTCACCTCTAGCCCGAGATCCAAGAGCATAAAAGTCATGAGTAACATTGTCATCGCCTAATGCGTATCGAGAAGAGCAGGGAGGGATGCCCAGGCAGAGGAGCGGTCCCAGGGCGGTGTCGGTGCCAGGCAGTGCTCAGCCACCCTCAGCGAGGTGAGCCAGTGGGCTGCCGCATGGCACTGCTCCGGGGAAACCAGCATCCCAACTCCGCTGCTCTCCAGGAAGCCAGCACACGGGGAAAAAAATCCCCTGGGTGAGGCAGTGGGACAAGGTTTCCTTTTTCTAGTGATCCCGAGAAACTTCCTTGTCAGGGAGGCTGGGGCAAGGTGCTCTCAGGAGCCACTGTCTGCTGGCAAAACACCTTGGTGATGCAGGGTTTCCCAGAGTGGGTTTGGTTAAAGGCCCTTGCACTCTTCTGTTGCCCTAAGGGAGAAACATTACCTAAAAGTCTGGTGCTTTATACATCACAGGATATCAGTTGTGGGTTTTTTTTTTTTTTCCCTTAAATTGCTCTGAGTAAAATTAAGCTAGACATTTTCATAAAAGAGTATCAATTTAAAATCCACTTTCCAGTTGTTGAGTGACGAAGCTAGAATCCAAAGAGAGGCTTAAATAAAAGCTCCTCTGAAAAAAAAAAAACAAAAACCCAAACAAAAAAGATATACACAGAATATTTGTTCCTCGGGGCATTTGTTTTCCCTTTTAAGATCCTTCATGAGCTACTCGGATGTTCAGCTTCCAACTCATGTTGTCATTCTCAGGAAATTAAACACTATAACCCCAAATTTTTCGTTACATGAACATAAGACATGCCTGTAAATCTAAGCTGTCTTCACATTTCTTAGTGAGCATATTGCGTCTCCTACAATTGTCTAAATAAAACGCGCATATCTAAGCTAAATTGGTTCTTACACCATTAACTCAGGTCTTATCTGCCTGTTGTTAGGGACAACCCCGTGTCACAGATGGAAAGCCAGAGGTTTCGAGATGTACAGCGGGAGGGATTCATTAGTTCCTGAGCACCTGATCTGACCCATCTTTAAATCAAACGCTTGTCAAAGGGAGGATCCTCAGCACTTCCTAAAATTGCTCAAGCCTCCTTTACAGTGCCTTAGACGGAGCCCATGCAGAACGACCCGTGGCTGTGTGAAAGTGTAGTATATGTGGCTAGCTAAAGGACTTTTTTTTTTTTTTTTTTTCCCCCAAATATCAGACCACACACACTTGTATGACCACAAGAAGAATCCAGAGAAAAAAACAAATTTGACTGAATAGGATGAAAGAGACACCAGAGGGAAAAACTAGGTTGAAAATACAAATATTATATAAACAACAAATGTGTACACAAATATACATAAAAGAAAAAATACCCCTAATGTTTCTGGCTCTTTTCTCGAACCGAAGAAACACTGTAAAGTAAAATATTTTAAAAATTATCATTTTGTCTTAGGGCTTGAAAGTAAAACTAGTGGGTAGAAAAGGAAGCCAAATTTCATTTAATAACTCTCAAATGAATTAAAAGCAAACATGCAAAAAGATTGGCAAATACATACACATCTAGTTCAACTCTTTTACATTTTCTTCATTTGCAATAAGTCACATCATTACTGTAAACACCGGAAAAAGATTTTTAAAATATCTTTTCAGCCAGCAGTGCCTGCTCAAAAATAACATGTGTTGTGTTGTTTACATCATGGCTGCACAGGGTTGTTTCCTGAGAGAATGGCTTTGAGTTGCCTCCCATCCTCAGCAGGACAGGATATAGCATATTACTGTCAGGATACACCAGGCTCTGTACAACTGCTCGAAACTGTTCCCAGTTCTCTGCGTCAGCTCAGGCAGAAAACAAAAGCTAGTTTAAAGTGGCTTTAAACTAGTTTCTCCCAGGTCCAACTCCAGTGGTCATCAGCCTGCTGGGTCCTCCTCAATCCCATAAGCAAGAAGGTCGCCCACCTTTTTTTTCTAACCACAGAGGTTCACCTTGTTCCGATAACCTGGGAGGGAAATCTGGAGAGCAGAGCTTTGAAAGGTATGTGAGTTTGCATACAGCAAAAGCACCCATCAGACTTTATGAAAGGACATTATGTACACATGCATCATACATGCTAAATTACTGCAGGTTTAAGTCCTAAATTTGTATCTATACAAGGGCACTAGCGTGAACTGAAGAGATGGACTGCAGAGGCATGCGATAAAGTACATCGGCATCCATGCAATTTGTCACACTCCTTTCTGCACAGCTTTTATGTTCATCTCTCCCCTGAAAAATCCCTCCTAACAAACCCAAACCTCCAGCAGTTTTGAAGAAGCAGGTTTAGCCCAATGGGCAAATGTGAGGGTGAGAATCAAGATCTGAACCTGAAACTCCCTGCACTCAGGCTGTAGCAGGGCTTTGGTCCAGAAACACCTCTGGTAAATATCTGAGTAGCAATTCTTTCAATTCCCATATCGTTTGGGGGCCAAAAGGGTGCACTGTCTTCTATCAGGAAACCAATCCATGGAGTCTGCCTTTGGGATAGGATTTCTTCTATTCTACATGGTGATAAATAGTCAGTCCTTCTCTTGTACAGCTACTCTACCTTTTTCTCTGCCTACGCTTTCTGAAATAGAAATTCTGAGTTTAGGATGACATTGGGATTGGTTCTATAAAAACGTCAAACCAAGGAGCCATCTCCTTCCCCATGCAGGTGAGGCAAGTTTTCTGGTACTTGGATGTTACTTAATTCAGCTCACAGTTAGCTATCAGCATGTTCTTGAACACAATTCACTTCTTCAAAGTATGGTTGAATAACGCAGCATGTACTCCCTGGGGGTCCTAGATACTTCTGGAAGTCCTTTGTAGCCTGGAGTTGGCTTAAGAGAAACATTAGGCTTAATTTGGAAAGCCAAATTTAGTCCAACACCCTAAACACAACTACTTTGTTCTAAGCTGTGGCTTTAGGTTATTTGAAACGCGTTATTATGAAAGACAGCCGTGACAAACCAAACAGCCATTCCCCTCTCCCCAGCAGAAATCAACTTTAAGCTGAACCTTACCAATCGTGGTACACTATTAACACAAGCAATTATAGATAATCACAGTAATTACTAATAAAACATTATCAAGGGTAATGGAAGGTGTAATTGCTACCTTTCACTTAAGAAGGCCCAAGATCACGGCAAGATAGGATCAAGGAGGACGGCACTACAATGATTCCCAGCTCGCCTCCTCACGTGACGGTGCCCCTTAGGAGACCCCACAACTGCAGCTCAGGAAGAGACACACCAGAAGGTATATCCACCCTCTTCCCTGCAAGCCGCTTTCAGGGCGAGACTGGGAAAACAGCTGCAGAAAAAAGTACCAGCAAATTTGCTACTTCTCAAGCACTGTGAACCTGAGCGGGACTGAGGTGCCCAAGGACACCCTAAAATAACTCCAGCCGGGTGCTTCACAAGAGAAGCTGATGCACCAACAGAGCAGAGCGCTGCGCCCGGTGCCACGGCGGACTGGGAAGCTTTCTGCAGAGCCGAGCCCGGGGCCTGCAGGGCAGAGCCGCAGCTGAGGATCGATCGTGCCTGTGGGGTCTCTGCAAACCTCTGGCTCAGGACCGGGACATGGCAGCTCTGCGGCTGGCCTTGACCATTAGCGCTGATCTTTGGTCTCCACTAAGCAGGAGATCACACAGCTCCCCTCGGTTCCCCCCAAACGGCCAGGCCGTTCAGCCACAGGGGCTGAATACAGAAAGCTGTGGGAATCGAGTGAATCCTCACCTCCAACCTAATGCACATTTGAAAGGCAAAAGGTTAGTGCAGTGAGGTGGTTAGGCCGTCTGCCTTCCCGGCTGTGGGTCACCTTCCCCACCATTGGGGAACGTAAGAGAAAGGGTTTTTTTTCCAGCTGACCTGCTGCCTTCAGACTTTTGCATTTTACCTCAGTCTCGGACTGATTTCCCACATTAAAATATACATATGAGCAAGTGGTGGCTTGTGTGAGGGATGACACAGATCAGCAGCTGCAGTGTCCATGCTGAGCAACAACAGCTCATACACACACTTGCTTCTTCTGTCAGAGGACCTGTACCGAGATGGATGTTACTCTCCTGTGCGAAGAAAACAACATTTCTGTAAAACCTGGTGTACAGGCAGTTAGTTAACTGACATGCATCTGAAGTACTGGCTCCCATTGCCGTGGGGATTATTTGGTGAGGAGCCCCTCTGAAGCCGTTTACCCTAGCACAAAGGGTAGGCAGACACCATGCAGCGTGGCCCCCATTTTGCAGGGACAGCGTTTGCCCAACGTGCAGCAGCAGAGGCTGAAACTCAGCTTGTTTGGCTCGCTTTAATAAATATGAGTAAAGGAAAGAAGTCTCAGCAATGCATAGGATAGAAAGAAGTTCAGTCTTTGTCCAGAAGTAAAGCGGAGCGTAAAATTATTGCTCTTCTACGTGTTTTGTGTCGATACTCAGTGATCCTCAACTCTGGACCCTGGCTCAATTCCTAGCATATGTAGCTTTTTTTCCTGCCACACAGTCTCACCAAAATATTTGCAGTCACAGGTTAAAGTACCTTTTATTGGTTTTACAGTCCCTTGTATACTGCTGTAGAAGAAACAGGATTCAAGTCAGTAGCAACTATGTGTTGCTGAGCACAGAGCAAATTCCCAGGGCTTTTTATTGGATTTTTCTACCTGGTACTAGGCAAATCACCCAGGGGGATGAAAATTGCTGCAAAGTCCAAATGGAGCAAAAGTTTCACAATAAATAGCTGGCTCAGATCCAGCGGGCAGACTGGAGGGCTGCCACACTGCTGTTCCTCGAGTAAAAAGGACTGGAATCCACAAGTCCAGGTCCCAGCAGTGTGAGCAAGTGCAGGGTGATTAGCCGGCGGGTTGCTGCAGTGTGGACCGGAGTGGGAAAGAAGAGTCACCCAGGTCTGCTGAGTAGGTGGCAGAAGGGCAGGGAAGAAGATCACACCACAAAGGGGAGAAGAGAGAATCTCCATCCGATCAATGCACAGAAAAACCACCTTACTCTTACAGAAAGTGGCACAAAGGCACATGCAAGTACTCAACTACATGGTCCTGCTATGCATCTGTGTAAATGGTCACAACAGCATCTGCCTTAAAAAAGGGCTGGAAAACCATTAAAACAATAACAATAACAACAACAACAAGAAATCCATCTTTAAAATTTATCCTATGCTGACAACCGGCTCCATAGTTAGAGAGGAAGCACAGAAGAAATATTTCGCTGGAAATTCCTGTTGGAAATTTTCTTCAACATTTCTTGTGACTTACAAGTTGCCCAGTTGTCTTTTGAAGGATGCTTTGTGGGAAAGTGGGGCGACCATCCTACGATGCCTCAGCAAAGATGAGAAAGACCATGAAACCTGAGCAGCACGCATACTCTAAGACACACAGTCATACAGAGATGTGAAAGCAGCCATAAATTCATTACCCTGAACAACTGAGGCATCCTGCCCACACTGCAAAATGTCACTGTTAAGAACTTCACCAGTGTGAAGGCAACCCCATGCTGCCAGCAAGGACAGCCTGCAGTGGCTGTCGCGGAAGCTGCTTCTCCGATGTCCTCCCTTTTCATAATGCTGCATTGGGGTTGACGCACAAATCCTCACCTTCACCTACAGGACGCACCAGGAACTACAATGAAATACAAGTTTATCAAATCTAGAAATATGGAAGTCAAGCATGAGCATCTAAGAGAAAGCAATTTGAGAGTGGATGAGAGTGGACCCCTGTAAACCGTACTACCAGATATAAACCACTTTGATGAACAATCCTTTTTTACAGGGCATTTCCTGAACAGAACAAAGAATCACAGTTAAAATCCTAGAGATCACCGAGCAGTTCTGGGGAACATGAAAGACATATCCTGGGCCCGGGCAAGGTGGGAAGCACTGGTTTTCATCTGAGCTTTTTTCTACAAACATTCTGAGCATTAGCAGCATGATGGGCATAACTAAAAACATGCTGGATGAGTAGACCAAACATATGGAAGAGCTATTTACATTAGGCTAATGGCAAGTTTATGCTTTCAATCTGTGTAACATTGCTGTGGATTTAAAACTCAGCAAACAGCCCTCTCCAAAGCCCCCCCAGGCTTTCTTGTCCACCTGCGAGGGAAGCACTCCCTCCCTTCACCACAGCATCTCTGCCTGTGAAAATGAGGCTAATAAGACTTGTAGAATATTTTGTGATCTCTAGAGGAAGCATACAGTGTAATTCTGTACCGGAGAATTGCCAGCAAATAAACATGGCTTTTCTATCCCACTCATTCAAAGCCTCAGGCATATATATCAAGTGTCATACAAAGGGGAGCAAAATCAGGCACACCAACCTCAACTGCTTTTTTATCCTTCAGCCCAAGGAGCCCCATGGTGCGTGTGACCCGGGGTTTTATAGCTCAGGGGGATGGTGGCTGGGAAGAGGAGTATAGAGTCTGCTGCTGCGCTTCACTTAGATGTGCTGGAGATCACCACTGCTTAAACCAGGCAGAGCTTCAGCCTGGTGTGGCTCACGTTGCCCTCCCCAGGAACCACCCAGTGAGGTCTCTAGATGGCTGGCATCATGTTGGAGATCAGCTGCCAGAAGGGACAACCATGGCTGCAGGACAGCAGCCTCTGCTGGGGCTCCTGCCCTCCAGCCTCACACCTCCCTCTGTCTTGCTGCAGCCAGGAAAACCAGCAGCCGCGAAGTAGAGGAGGCAAAACCTTTCTCAAACGCCTTGTGAAGGAAACTTTGTACCAGCTCTTTGGAGAGGAACAGTTTTAGCCGCCATGTGCAGAAGATGCCCAGCACGAGGAAATGGGAGCTTCTACCTACTGCCACTGCAATGCAAGTTGTACTAATGAGCAGTAAATGTAAACTGTGGAGTTTCCTACCACCTACAGGAAACTTCTAGTATTAGAAGTGTGTGTGTGTGTTTCTGCGCGAGTATGTGCATGCATACGCACACATGCATATGTAGTCTGATGATGTTATTTAGGTATTCCTACGGACAGTGACAGGCCTCATTGGCCCGGCATGATTTATAACAAAGGAACAAATTAATGCCTGCTTTGACCCCACACAAGACAGCAGGACTGAGTAACAAAGCAGCTCTGCCTAGCTGAGCTCCTAGAGTGAGTTCAGAAAACCCCAGAGAGTCAAAGCCCTGCTAATCAAACCAGAAGGTGGGAATTCCTTCGAAAGGTGCCTGCAGCGCCGAGCTGCCCGCAGAGATGAGGAATTGCTTTCCACTGATGAATTTTGCAGAGCCCATTCCTTGATAACAAGGGATACCAGCAGAGCACAAAAGGAACAGTGCTCTTGCTGATTTGTTAGCATCTTTGGAGAGGTTTGGGGAAGAGCGTGTTAATGATCTCACGTAAACACAGTTCCAGCCAAGAAGACTGAGAGACTCACAGCCTGCTGGTTTGAGGAAAGGAAGGTCTAAACCTGATCGAGATGTTCATTAATTCAAGTCACATTCCCACCAGTGGTGCTGAAGTTCAAGGGTACCCCTTCCAAGTGCGCTTGGATCAAGTTAGCTCGATGCTTTATTATGCTGTCGTGTTTCCATAACATCTGCTAAGAAGCAGATGTAATGGGGTGATGGTAAGCTTTGGTCATGTGGGAGCAAAGTAAATTCTAACTCAGAGCCTTTAAAAGGCAAGAAGAGATAAAAGAGAAGCAAGCCTTCCTTCAGGAAGGGATGATGTATGGATATTGCAGTGTCAGGCTATGTAAACACAGCTGCAAATCTCCATGTAGAGTCAAGCTGCTTTATGGGGTGTTTATTATACATCTAGATGGATATCTCTTTATATACTTATGTAAAACAAATATCCACATAAAACACCCTTCTGCAAGTGCTACACAGGCCTCTTCATCGCAAAGAAATCGTTACAAGCGGGATAAGGGAAATGCCTAATGTAATATTATGAGGCTTTCATATCCAAGTGATGACTACAGGCTAGCCATCTCAATGAAATCAATGGCACTTATGCTTGCATGCGTTACAGTCTAACATTAACCCAGCACCCCATGTTAGCGACATCGAAGCATCTGCTACAGTCCTGCAAGCATTACCACAGCTGGGTCTCATACACAGCAGCCTGAGGTCATCGATCATTGGCCAACATGCCAGTCAACGGATGGGGAAAGACAATTACCCAAGCAGATAGTAGCACTACGGTTTCATTAGACATACAATAGAAACTGGCTGTAAAAGAAACATGGACATAAAACTAAATGAAATCAGATGGCTTGGCAAGGGATCAGTCTGGTTTATCAAAACATTTGTGGATTCAATACTTCAGCTTGCTTTCCTGCAGTCACCAGGGCTGTGGTGGATACGTAACAACTGAATTTCATGGCAAGATTCAACACCAGGTTTTGCACCTTTTTAGCAAGCTCTGTACAGATTGCTCACAACTTGCAGCCAGCAACTTAGCAGACTGCTGGTTCTCACACTTATTTTCAGCCAGATCAGCACCCTAATCTCCAGCTACATCATCTTTTGTGCAAAACAAAGAAGAGGGCAGGGGCAAGTAGCCAAGGAAGAGAGGCAGATCCCCTTTAGGGTGGCTCTTCAGGAAACTATAGCGTGAGATTTTCAACCAAGTTTGCTGTCCACTTTCCCCTGCAACTTGCATCACACCTATAAATTCCAGTATCACCTCTATGTACCTTCTTTTCTCTCCAACTTCCATTTGGTTTGGTTTCTTTCAGAAGGGCTGTATACCAGCCAGCAGAGGCTAAGCCAGAACAAATAAAACGAATTGGTCTGTCGAGAGCTGCAGGTAGCCACCAAGGACTGACACATGCTAAGTAAAGGGGATGCTTTTAACAGATGTCTTGTTACCCCCTTAGCCCCATGGAATGGGAACAGTAGGACATGGAGGACAGAAGACACAATGCTGTCTGGCCTGCTGGTGGAAATCCTCATGTACCTGCCCAACAATTGGTGCTAACCAAGCAACACGTAGGTGCTTCACTCCTGACCAGCTTTCTTATTGTATTACACACTGCAGACACCAATCTATTAGAGCACGTTTCTCTAGTATAGGCATAGCTGAAGATTTTGGAAAATAAAAGAGAAATTAGGGCAGGTAGCTGAAATAGAAAGTGGAGAAGTATATCTGTAACCATCTATTGGAGGAAACCAAAACATCAAAGTAGTTACGTAGGTATCTAGCATGTTTTGCATAACTATCAGAGATGATGGCATCTGTGGGTAACCCTTACTCTTTCTGACTTTGCTTTCTGTATTAAAAAAAAAACAAACCAAACTTGCTAATGATGCAGCTCTTCCTCACAGTTGACTTCTCACTGTGGTGACTAACCAGCTGTGCCAACCACCTCCACAGAGACTCTCTTGAACTAAGGTCCACACTTACCTTTTCAGTATAGCTGCAGCAAGCAGCTCCATTTTACAATATAAAAACAGAAGTTGTGAGATGCAGTAACATGATTTTGCAGTTATTATATATTTTGTTTAGGGGGCTCTTAGAAACTGCCTGTATGTCAAGAGCACTTTACCAGCAGAGAGCTTCTGATGGAGATGCCTTGCTCTAGCAAAAGTGTTCCACTCCTCCCTGCTCCAACAAACATTATCAGATGGGATTAGAGTTATCATGCTTATTTACTTTTTCTCTGGGCAGGCTTAGTATCCAACAACCCAGAAACTCCTTCAAGGACAATACAAGGCAGTTTGTATCGTGGATGTCTCAGACACTTTGGTGCCATCCCGCATCCCCGCACACTGAAGAAAAAGTGGGGAAGGGCAACCAAATCCTCCCCCATGAAAAATGAGCGGTGACAGATGTAAGCTGCTTCCTCCTGTTTTTTTCTCCCTCCATGTCCTCCCTGTGTGGGTGGCTCCAGGGAGCATGGTAGAAGGTGCAAGTTGTCATGGGAGGAGGAGAACCAGCATTTCTCACAGCTGAATTTTTGCCAGCATGAGCTGAGGTTTATGAACTCACTGAACCTCTGGCCCAAGGCTAAGTTCAACTGTGTCTGAGGTCTGGTGAAATGCTTTGCATTGCTCTAATATAAATTTTTATTTCAGCTGAGGTTTTTTCCAAGGCAGGAGACAATTCCTCTGCCTGACTGAAGAACGACAGGCTTTGAACCATGTTTGCCAATGTATTAGAAGGGATGTTCTTTGTTAATTTCCACAAATACTAAGTCTGTTCTGCAGGCATAATAAGTGTACAGAAAAAAGTGTGATCCATCTAAGGAACACAGAGATTCTCTTCTTTTCATTGTGTCCAGTTGAAGTGATCAAGATCCTGAATTTCAGGATTTTGCAATTTACAGTTAACTTTCACGCGAAAAAGATATTTCTGATAGTAGACAATTCTTTATTCTAGGCAACAAAAGTGTAGTGAGATCTACGGTCTGGAAACTTAGATTAGAAACAAGATACAGTTTATTTTATTCATCATAAACCATTGAGAGCAATTAGCTGCTAGACCAAACTACCACTGAATAAAAAAAAAAAAAAAAAAAAAATCTTAATTCCTGGATTCATTTAATTAAAACGTTCCTCTATAACATATGCTGTAGCTCAAACAAAAGTTACAGAACTGAAGCAGAAATTACTCAGCAAAATGCTATGACCTGCATTATACAGGTCAGGCTAGATGATCTAATAGTCCCTTCTGGCCTTAAATCCGATGAATTATGAATCTAGGGTGCTGTCCTTGGAGAGTTTCAAAACACTTTGCCAACACGGGGGTGTAATCCACTCTTATACTGTCAGCCAGACACAGTATCACCTCAGCATCCCAAAGCCACGTTATCTGGGTTTTATGGCCATCTCTAAAGGGATGAGCTTTTACCCATTAGGGAATTAAATATTTCAGAGGAACAGCTACCAGACTATACACATGGAAAATCTCCCTTTTACAGAGTCAGGGCAGAGCGGTGTTATAAGCCCCACTGGTCCAAGGGCCCAAAATTCCACAGGACCTCTGTCTTCCCTGTAGAAGCACCGTGCTACCTCGAGACAGATGTCTTGATGTGACCCTAGCAGAGGCAAGGTGACCTCAGCTAACAATAAGGTGCGAAACCACCTCTGATTTTTTTTTCTCACTGAAAAAAAAAAAAAAACCAACCCAAAAAACAACTTGACCATCTGCCCCGCCTTTCTGTATTACAGGCAAAAGACAGGGAACAAAGATCCAGAACCTCCCAGCTTAGGTACTGCTAAACCAGCAATGAGGCAAGGCAGCACATGCTGACATGGATGCACTGACACCAGTATTAAAATTTGTATTGTCATAGCAGGGAATAAATTATTGAGAAGCAACTTTCAGCTATGCAGGGATGGCTTATCTTAGTTGCAGACTAGCGTGGCTGTGGGCTAACTATGAAAATTCAGCTCAAGCTTGGGGAGACTTATCTGCCCCAACACAGTAACATGCCAAGGACTGGCTCCGAAGCAGCCCCTCTTAGTGTAGCAGTGAGCCTGAGCTAGCCAGACAGCCTGGCAGAGACAGATGAGTCGTTCCCTCAGCACCTTCTCACCACCGGCACAACAAAATCCCCCAGGTACCCAGGGCCAGCCTGTGCCCAGCAGCTTGACAGGTCTGGCTGGACCCAGGGTCACTTCAGTCGAGACACCTGGATGCCTGCGCATCGCGCTCCCCAGCACAGCAGATCTCCAGGGATGCAGCGTGGGGTGCTGAGCCACAGTCCAGAGCCCTGCCTAAAGTATCCAGCTCCCACCTGAACCTCACAACACTACTGTGGGGCTCTGGGGGAGAAGGATGCACCTCTGATGGTCAGCCAGGCCCAGGGAGCCCAAACACCTCCAGTGAGACAGTGTTAACGTACCTGAACCCAACTGGTTTCCAGCACAGAGGCAAGAACAGCTTCAGAGGCCTTTTCTCTCTGGCACACCTTCCAGATAAAGGAAGGCTGACTGCTCATGTGTAAACTTCAATAGTGAAACAATTGTAACCATGCAGATTTCCAAGGGAATCTAATCAGTGCAGTATCAGAACTGCTGAAGCAAGGTTTGAGAGCAGGGAGTAGGGAATGACCCCCCAGAGCACCATCCCAGGCCCCTGCTCTAGCAGAGTGTGACCAGTGCTGCTCACGCCCAAGCGACTTGTGTAAAGCCCCTTGAGGCATCCCTCCCTTGCAATCATCAAACCACAGATCTCATAGATATAAAGCAACCACAGAATGAGCCTGAATGCTTTTCTGCAAAAGCCTGATCCAAACCTGCTGAAGAAGATACCACCATTAACTTCGGTACTTTTCCAATCAAGCCTATAACAAGTGTCTTCTAATATGCTACTGCATTGTTCTTCATACCTTTTCTCTCCTTTAGCAGTCACATGGCTTTACTATTCAGTTTTATTTTGACCTAAGGTAGCATTTTCAGCAGGCACACATCGTGTGAGCAAACCAAGAATGTAACAGCCTGGAGATTTGCTGCTGCTTTTGTTAAGTAGAACAGAGAGAGGACCCTTGCTTTCATAATGCGCCGCTACAAAAACCACAGCCAATGAGAAAAAGTTAGGAAGCTTTTGCTCTGATCAAAGAATTTAGCTTTAAGTCTGCTATAAATCCTGTAATCAAGTGAAAAATGGGGGATGAAGGTCTTTGCTTCCTTGCTGAGCCTTTTATCTGATTTTGCGGAGGATTCTTTGCTTCTGGAAAGGACCGGGTCCCATTCCTCACCTGTGGCAGACCGCGCTAAGGCTATGTTACAGGGTGTACGTGGGTACGAGGCAGGCGGGAGCTGTAAGCGCTAGAGCATCAGCTGCATCATCTGGGATAGGGGTTAACGTTTCCGAATCATTGTGCTGAGGTTCTTCAGGACTTGGGCAAATAGATTAAACAAGATAATAAAACATACACTGAAACAAATATACTGCTTTAAACGAGGAAGGAACCCCCTCCGAGTTCAACAAATGCGTATGCTTTGTCTCAGTTCCCTTTGTGCAAAGAGGGGGGTCATCACCAATGTGTGAGAGCGATGTGCTCGGCTAAGGATTGTGAAAGGCACAGCTACCACATTAGTGGAGCTCTATAAATATCTTAAAATAAAAACACATGGACGGACACATGTAGCTGAAGGACTCCATACTTCAGTGGGCATAACCACAAAATACTGAAACAATTAAATTCCTCTCCCAGAAGTCTTGAAAACAATTGGGTCAAGTTTCCCTATTTCGTCCCCTCCCATTTTACAAGATAATTATGACCAATCAATACATCCAGTTTTTGGAAGCAGAATTCTGCAGCTCCTTCTTTTTTTTTTCCTGCATCCAAAAAAGCAGGTGAGAGAAACAATAGCCAAGCCTGAGCACAGGTAGGGCTGCAATGTGCCACTGGCTTTCCTCCACACAGCTCCCTTTAAGTCAAACCAGCTGATCAGCTGCGAGATGCCTGTTTCTGTAGAATCTCATTTCCCACACCCAACAAAAAAGGGGAATTACTTTTGTGGTTGCCTGAAGCAGAAGAGCGCTTCTGGGATTTTTTCATGCACTCTCCCTGTGTAAAAGAGTCAACATAATAGTGCAACATGACAAGATGTTGAGCCACAGTGCCAAGACAACTCGCACAGTTTGCATTTTTCCTATTAGAGATGCATCAGTGATTCTGGAAGGGAAGAGGGGGAGAGGAGGAGAGAGAAAATAGTGCAGAACAGTCAAGTCCAGCCCCAAAAGGCTTTGTGTTTTCAAGTTTGTGTCAAGATGGAGCATTACAAGACAGTGATGATTTGTAGCATTCAAGTGTTGTAATAAATTTGGCCCTTTATTAAGACTGTTTTCCAAAAAACCCCAAACCAACCAAACCTCACAACAAAACAACAGACCAGAAGATTACAAACCGCATAGCTTCCTCAGCTGCAGACCTCATGCTAAGATGAGCAACGGGTGAACAACTAAAAGCCAAACCTCCTCCCAGCTTTTCCCCCCAGATCGCAGTACCAATAACTATGAACTCCATTTCTTTTCTTAATACCGATAGTCAAGAAATGTTGAATTCTGAAAGTTTTGAAGGCATTTTCCAAGTCTAATTTTTTATTCTGAACTTAGAACTGATTTTAGGCTGTTTTGTCCAGGCTTTTTTGATTTTAAAAAATATTTAAAAACTTGGATAGGTAGATATCCATAGAGCTGACGTTTCTGAAAACACGTATAAGAACTGCTATACTAAAATATGCTTCCCTACCAGGTAGCCATTTGAGTTATATTTTAAAAGACCGACCCACGAGGATGAAAGGGGCAACAATTTACTACTAACGCTGTCATCCAGCAAGTGGATCAAGGAAGGAAACTCTTTGATCAAAAGAGAGGACAAGAAAATTCCCTCTCTGAACATTTTGTAGGATGAACTTTTTCATCTTCTACACCAGGCTTTCAGGAGGGAAAGGGGTTTTATATTCTATCTCTGCACTCTTCCAAATCAGGGCTTTCCCCAGAACCGATGCAGAGAGCGGCAGCAACCAGAAACGAGCCTCATTTGCCGCGGTCCCCCCGACCTCAGCAGCCCGGGGGTTGGGTGCCTGCTGTGGTGGCCCCGGTCAGGTCCCAGCCTTGCTCCGGTTCCCCACCTCCAACCCCAGAGTGCTGCGTAGCAGAGGGCCTTTAAGGAACCCAGGCATCTGGGGTGCCTATTCTGGACCCCAGCAACCAAGCCGCAAAACCGTACTGGGGTTATCGCCCACCTGCCCAGGCTCGCTCCCTCGCAGCGGAGCATCAGGGCCACCGCTGCCCTCCGTCCCATTTGCACCCCGCAGGGGAGCAGGGACTTTAGAGAGGCTTTGCAGCCCATCCGATACAGTGACCCCGATCTCACAGGGAGCCCCGTGCTTCCTCACGGCTCTTGAACACTTTTAATCTGCAGTGACTGAAAAAGGGATTGCTCATCGCTGAGGAACACCCTGCCCAGGACAGGCCCGTCTCCATGCTCCAGCATGCACAGGTCCATTCAGTTGTAAGGAGAAGGCAGTTCATTTTCTGTCTTTATCATTGTAAATGCATTGTGAGATTATGGAAGAGGAGGATGGCATGATTTTTAATGGAAATTAGCTTAATTGTACATTACAAACATCAAAATAGGATTACCCTCACAAAGTATTGGCATGTAACTGCTACAAAAACTGCTCTTTTAACACCGTTGACTTAAAACCTCAAGGCCGATAAAAGAGTTCACTTCACTCTCAGTGCTCTTGTTTTCAAGTAGATAATAATGACAAGATATTTGGATTGACTTCCCTCCTCACCCCACCCCCCATGCTTCTAAAATGTCTCTAAGTTGCATCATGGTATTACTAACCCATGAGCTGTACTGCAGAAGTTTGTTCTTAAAGGTCCACGAAACCCAACTGTTTGTTCAGTGACAACCTATGCCTGGGGCCCTGGCAGAGATTATTAGCTTTACCATTTAGTTGGCTTTCTGACAGAGATTTTTAATCTTGTGAATTATTTTTAGAAGGGTTACGTCAAGCAAACATACACATTTCAGAACTGCTTTATCATCTATGAATCAAGCCTTGGCTGCAAATTATGAGCATCATCCCTACTTGAGAAGGGCAAACGTATGTACATATAGGGATATGACAAATGAGTCCTTCAGACCCATCTTGGCAATTAATCTCACGGATTTACATCCATTATAAAGATGGAGTACAAACATGACAGGTCACAAGTTGCTTTCCAATGCAAAGCGCTATTTTAGCCCAAGCACAGCTTTGCTGTACAGGACTGTTAGCCTGAAATTTGCCAGACATGCTCAGCAAGTGACAGGGAGTATTTTGCAGTAAAAAGAAAATTAATCAGAGGCTTGGTTTTTTGGCATACAGCTCAGTGAAGTTACCCTCTGTGGAGACTCTGACTCCTGCACTGAACCAATCAACATTTTCTGCACAGAAACTTGCCTGCAAAAATAGTTTTTTTCTCTGATAAAAATTTAAATATAGAAACTAGGCAAAGGAGAGCAACTTTTTCAGATAGAAATAACTTTTCAGCAATTCATTTCCTCTTTAGCCTTGCCTTTCAGTTAAGAGCGTTTTTCCAAACTACCTTTTTAAAGATCATCAAGTGAACTCTGAAAAGGTTGGGCTTCTGGGGAAGGGCAAGTCTTTCTCTTAGATTTTATAAATATATATATATAAATAATTAAGTGAATAAAATAACTTCTCAGAGCAAAATTCTTTACACTTTTTACCAGCTTCACTGCCATGTCTTTCTAATTCAAAGTAGATTACAAAAAGTCTCCACACCCTTCAAACTCCTTAAAAGTATTAAAAAAAAAAAAAACAAAAAACTTTAAATTAGCCCAAACTGCTACTTTTATCCAGNCCATTTGCACCCCGCAGGGGAGCAGGGACTTTAGAGAGGCTTTGCAGCCCATCCGATACAGTGACCCCGATCTCACAGGGAGCCCCGTGCTTCCTCACGGCTCTTGAACACTTTTAATCTGCAGTGACTGAAAAAGGGATTGCTCATCGCTGAGGAACACCCTGCCCAGGACAGGCCCGTCTCCATGCTCCAGCATGCACAGGTCCATTCAGTTGTAAGGAGAAGGCAGTTCATTTTCTGTCTTTATCATTGTAAATGCATTGTGAGATTATGGAAGAGGAGGATGGCATGATTTTTAATGGAAATTAGCTTAATTGTACATTACAAACATCAAAATAGGATTACCCTCACAAAGTATTGGCATGTAACTGCTACAAAAACTGCTCTTTTAACACCGTTGACTTAAAACCTCAAGGCCGATAAAAGAGTTCACTTCACTCTCAGTGCTCTTGTTTTCAAGTAGATAATAATGACAAGATATTTGGATTGACTTCCCTCCTCACCCCACCCCCCATGCTTCTAAAATGTCTCTAAGTTGCATCATGGTATTACTAACCCATGAGCTGTACTGCAGAAGTTTGTTCTTAAAGGTCCACGAAACCCAACTGTTTGTTCAGTGACAACCTATGCCTGGGGCCCTGGCAGAGATTATTAGCTTTACCATTTAGTTGGCTTTCTGACAGAGATTTTTAATCTTGTGAATTATTTTTAGAAGGGTTACGTCAAGCAAACATACACATTTCAGAACTGCTTTATCATCTATGAATCAAGCCTTGGCTGCAAATTATGAGCATCATCCCTACTTGAGAAGGGCAAACGTATGTACATATAGGGATATGACAAATGAGTCCTTCAGACCCATCTTGGCAATTAATCTCACGGATTTACATCCATTATAAAGATGGAGTACAAACATGACAGGTCACAAGTTGCTTTCCAATGCAAAGCGCTATTTTAGCCCAAGCACAGCTTTGCTGTACAGGACTGTTAGCCTGAAATTTGCCAGACATGCTCAGCAAGTGACAGGGAGTATTTTGCAGTAAAAAGAAAATTAATCAGAGGCTTGGTTTTTTGGCATACAGCTCAGTGAAGTTACCCTCTGTGGAGACTCTGACTCCTGCACTGAACCAATCAACATTTTCTGCACAGAAACTTGCCTGCAAAAATAGTTTTTTTCTCTGATAAAAATTTAAATATAGAAACTAGGCAAAGGAGAGCAACTTTTTCAGATAGAAATAACTTTTCAGCAATTCATTTCCTCTTTAGCCTTGCCTTTCAGTTAAGAGCGTTTTTCCAAACTACCTTTTTAAAGATCATCAAGTGAACTCTGAAAAGGTTGGGCTTCTGGGGAAGGGCAAGGCTTTCTCTTAGATTTTATAAATATATATATATAAATAATTAAGTGAATAAAATAACTTCTCAGAGCAAAATTCTTTACACTTTTTACCAGCTTCACTGCCATGTCTTTCTAATTCAAAGTAGATTACAAAAAGTCTCCACACCCTTCAAACTCCTTAAAAGTATTAAAAAAAAAAAAA
>VXBL01009005.1:1558711-1608687 GCA_013400195.1 Aramus guarauna | reverse complement strand
GATCTCAGTAGTTTCAGTGGGATTTCTGAGACTGGTGGTTCTGCTGATGGCAAGTAGTATTTTTGTCACTTGGTTTCACTGGAAGCAGGACTGGGAATAAGCTCCATCTAACCCCAAGGGGTTAATCGAAGCCACAAAGTTAGGAGCGTTAACTCTCTGCAGCCTCAGCGGAGGGCAGCAAACCATCCATAGGACCATTAGGAGCACACAAGCCTTTGGGGGTGCGACAGGGAGGTAGAGACCATGTGTGCACGCTCACACCCATCTGTATGGAAAGCTCGAGGAGAAATAGGCTTGGCAGAGACAGCAAGCTCCTTCCTCCAGCTGCCTCGGCACAGACAGCCCATGCCCTCTCTCTCACGGCAGCAGGACGCCGTTGTCTTGGCAGGGGACCGCTGAGCCCCGAGCACCACCGAGCTGGAGAAGCTTCTCCTCAAGGCCACCGGCCAGGCACTGGAGATCCCTCTCTTCTGTGGATTTGCACCTGCCAAAGGTACCGATGTACAAAAATCGCTGCAAAAGCAGCGACATGCTGCCAAAAGGGGCACGACAATGGGTATGGGATTTGCCCTTCATCAGCCACGGGAATCCCAGCACCTCTTCTGTAGCTGTTTGGGGCGGAGTCCTGAAAATCTAATAAAATGGGAGCCAAGCATTGCACTGTGTTGGGAATCGCATCCTCAGGTCACCCTTTGGTTGTGTTCATGCATTTAGGCTGTATGCAAAGTTTGTGGCAAGCTATCAATTATAAATCATAAAAGGAGTTTGTACTGTTAGCATTTGTCATAATGTATCATTTATAGAGTCACACCACAGTGTTTTCCTAAGCAAAAGGATGCATCCAGAAACCAGGAATGAGGCAATTACTTGCACAACAGAAATGTAAATTCAGTAACCTGAAAGCAGGGGGGATGGGGACAGGGATGGAGGGGGACGGACACCCAACTGGACAGGGCAGAAGCATTGAAAGACCTTACAGAGCCAGGTCCCAGAGGGAAGTCACAGGCACCAAGAGGCAATCAGGAAGAAAAGAAAGGTTTTTTCCATGAAGGAACATAGCAACCGGAACAGTTTCTCTAGCAGCCACCTTTAAAATCTGAGGAAGAGGCAGCAGAAAACACTCCAGAATATGTCAGCCCCAGGGGCAGCAGCTAATAAACTACCCCAAAAAGCTAGCTAGGTTGCAGAAATAGCAAAAAAAACCCCAACCAAACCCACTTAAGTACAATATTAATAATTCTTTTATTAACTTTATTCTAGTATCACACACCTACAGTCCTAAGTAAACAGCCTTTATCCTTCAGTCTCATCTAGTGAAAATGCCAGCTCTCGAGTAACGTAAAACAACCAGGGTTTCTATTCCTACCAAGGTGGAATCAGATGATTGGCATGCTTGCACAACAAACAACAGCTGAAAAAAAGTATTCCTGGGATATCACAAAAGCAGCACCACGGACCTTTGCCAAGCTGCTAGGGCAAAGAGAAGGAATTCTCCTTCAACAGCAGCCAGGCATGGGAGCCCCTCTGCTGTGCAGCAAGGGAGCAGGAACAACCCTGAGCCCAAAGGGTATCGGGCACAGATACACTAGCACTTTTGAAGGCCCTTGTGTCTCATAAAAGCCACAAACCAAACACCCCATTACAGCAAGAGCCCAGAACACATACCTGAAGGAGCCCAGGGCAGGAGAAGGAGGAACACAGGAGCCATCAGGAAGAGAATAACCAGGAGAGCCTGCAGCAATCCCACCCCGGGGGCTCAGCAGGCAGACCCTCATCCTCCAGCTGCTTCCCATCATCCTCCAACCCTTGTGTCTAAACAGGCCACCTGAAACCCACAGCCTGGGGGCACCCCACTTGCGTGGCTCACAACCCAGGAGGGCTACCACAGCTGTATTTTGGCCAGACCCGACTGAAAACCCCAGCCCTGCATGCAGATGAGTGCTGGCAGCGGGCACTGAGCGTTGTGTGCACGTGGGAGGGCTGCGCTGGCGGAGCGCTGGGAGCAGGGCTGCAGTCCCCATGCCCACGTGTGAGTTGCCCCAAAGCAGCGACCTCCCCTCGCAGTTAAAGCTCCTCAGCTGGCGTAAATCAGCTCAGCATGCCAACCATAGGTGCGGTGGTAGGGATTTACACCCAGCAAGGGTCTAGTCCGTAGAACGCATCCTGGTTTTCTTTACAGCTTGGAAGACAAATCTTGATATTTGCTGAGGTTTGGGATGGGGGTATGGAGACATGACATCAACATCCTGAAATGTTTAAATAAACGGAGGCAGCAGTGTTTTGAAGTACTGCTTGTTCCCCTAGAGGCTTTGCCAAGACAAAAAAAGTAAAAAAAAAATAAAAAAAGTGTGACCTTGTGACTTTTTTTATAAAACCCCACTACATCAGAAAGTTTGAAATATAAACAGCTGCTTTCACTGATTACATCAGTGCAGCAAAGCTGGGCTGCCTAATCCTTGGGTAGCAGTGTTTATAAATACTGTTCAGACAGGCAGGTTAGATCAGATTTTCTCATGATCTCATTCAGGACAGTTAGCTTTCATGGGCAGGCACGTTGTTATCTCTTTTAACTGCCTGCTTTTGAAAGCCAGCCACAGTTTTCAAACAGTCAGTCCTGGGGAGGAGGAGGAGGTGGCGGCGGCGGCAGCAAAGAAGAGTCTCTTTCATCACAAACCTGACATGGGTGAAGCTGCAACTGGATTGACGCCACGGGAGAATATATCACTTGCTGTCAGGTGGAGCCGGGCTGTTTCTGACAGGCAGCGACGAACCTCCTGCAAAGCCCTGGGCTCTCCCTGGCGGGGACGGGCCCCTTGGGACCGAACTGCCCCTGGAGCACCCTGAGAGCGTAGCAGCAAAGGAAGTGGAGCTGGCCTCCTCCCTCTGCACACCTGAGAGCATCCCAGCACCCTGGCAGCCAAGGGACGGCGTCTTCCCGTTGCAATGCCTCACACTAGAAATGCCAGTGGGGGAGGACGGACAGACAGGACATGTGTGTTTGCATGCGGGTTGCTCACCTTACCCTGCGAGCTGGCGTTGTTAGCACCGAAGGCAGCAATGCTTCCAGCTGGACCTCCTGGCACTGCGGTTCCTGGCTCGGGGTATTTATCCCAGTGGTACAATCACCTCCGTGAAGGGCTACATAGCTTCAGCTAGAGGAAAGCACCTTGCAAAGAAAGGATTTACCCGACATAGAAGCAATAAAATGAAGATGCAATATCGGTAGGGCTGAAATATAGGAGTATGACTAATTAGAGCATAGCTTTGGGTGGCCTGTGCCTGGCAAGAAAGCGTTACCCCAAACCTTCTCTGACAGAACACACAGACAATTTCTTTCAGTTTTGCTGCCTTTCAGTTGATGATTACAGAGGTGTTTCACTGCACAGAGATAAGGGCAAACACAGGCCTGCAGCCCTAGGGAGAAATGAATCCATTGGAGGCAAAGCAGGAGAAGTCCTGCAAGAAGAGTGGATTAAAGAGCGTTTTGAAGAACGAGGCATGAGGCCCAATGCCTGACGCCACCTCGGCCTTTGCCCCGTGCCCTGTCCTCACACCAATCATCGTAACAGCCATCGTAGCTGTGCTCTGTGAGCTGCCGTTCCTGTCAGAAGACATTTTGTGGTGATCTTGCTGTGGGCATTTGACTGATGTGCCAGAAGAGCCCAGAGGAGCAGGGGGGAGGTGACATTATTGCTGCTGCGGAAGGAAAGTGCAGATAATAAAAATTGTGACTGTGTCAACAGTGCTGCTGAAGAAAGGCTTTTTCCTCCCTATGTTTCTATTCCTTTAAAAAAGAAAAGCAAACCCCAAGGTGCTGGCAAAAAGTGTTTTTATGGGAGCCCACTGAAACATGCATCCAGCACGAAGCCATTTGAGCTCGCTGGCTCCACTAGTGCTAAACCCAAGGCGTCCCTCAGCAAAGGACGCCGGGCAAAAGGGCCTTTTCCTGCATTTCCTTGTGTATCCTTCCTTAGCGTGATCCCACTTCATGGGTGTTGCCAGCCCAGATGAAGACAAGAAGCAGAAAAACAGCAATTACGGCTGCGTGCATTCAGGAAGGGCCGGTGCATGGCAGCTCCCCAGTGAGGTGCCAAGCTCCAGCTGCAGGCCCAGCCCAGCACACACCAAGGCCATGGGGGACAGAAGCTCCCTTTCTTCCCCAAACNAAAAAATAAAAAAGCTCAGGTCTTCGGGGCACCCTGCCAACTTCAAGGGCTTCGGTAGTGAATATTGGGACGGGCTTAGTTTTGGCCCATTTGGATCACAAGATGCAAAGGGCTGCTTCCCCAGAGGCAATGTTTGCCCAAAAAAGGGTGATCTACCTAGATGATTTCTACCAGAGGGCACAAGTTGTCTTTAACCTCCAACTGCCAAGGGCTGTGATAAGAGAGGGGAGGGGAAGGACGGACAGAGAGAGGCCAGAGTTATTAGCCCCTGTCCTCAGGAGAGAAGACTTCCTCCATCGCTCTCTGCCTCTGTCTCAGCCAATTTCAGCTGAATTCAAAGGAGTCTCAGAGGTATAAATCTCAAAAATAATTGAATTTCTACAAGGTTGATGAGACATAGCAGTCTGGGAGAATAAGAGATCCCAGGCAAAAGCATGCAGCCAAGACCGGGCACGACTGGCTGGCGGGTTGGCAAACGCCACTGGTCCGGCTCTCCCTGCCTGGGCACCCAGGGGACAGGGGTATGGCATGGGCACAGCCTTGCCTAGGCTCCGCTGGGTCTTCTGCTCACGGGACGTAACCTCAAACAACACAGGATATTGCTGCGATGGGGAAAGAATTTTTAGAGTTATTTTCTGTGACTGATTTCCTTGATGGGAGGTTTCCATGCGACAGATACAGACTCAGCATCAAATTCCGTGGCTGCAGTGTGAAGGGTACATCATCTAGGTTGGAAACAAGCTCCGTGTTTTCAGAGGCGATGGGGATTTGTCATGTATGCTACATGAACACAAAGATTTCTGCTCGGGGTTGCACACCTTTCTTCAGCGACTTCCAGTTACAGCTGTAGGCTTGAGACAGTAATATCTGGTAGCTGACCACACTGGTCCTTTAAGCCTTAAAATTAGTCCATCAAAAAATGAAAGTAAGCTAATCACTTTCAGCTATAATTGAGTAGGTTTCACATGGTCTCAGACAGAACGAATACTCATTAGTTCTCTATTGACATGATTACAAGCAAAAAAATGGGGAAGAGAAGAAAAATTCCTTCATCTTTGCTTGTGTATCACAAAGCAAAAAAGAGAAAATGAAACAAAGCACACAGACACATGCAAGCCCTTCTTTCACAGATTTCTTTAAAAAAACCCCCAACCCCACAAGGATCTCCATGGAAAGACAGATGCAGTTCCTGTCGTTTCTGACATGACTTTCAGAAGTAATGCAAGTTTGTTTTGCTTATGGTTCTCTGTGCATAGCTGGTGGTAATTGTTCTTACTGAGCAGTGGGGCATTCTTCTTTGTGAAAAAATCAATAAATATTTAATTCATAAATGCAAGTGAGGTGATGAGCAAAATATACAACTAATAAAGATAAATGGCTTTCATACTCATGAAGGCTTCTTATTAAAGAGTCGGTGGGAAAAGTGTCCCTGCTGGGCAGAGAGTACAAAATAAATTGTGGACTTTATACTGCAAACACAGCATTTAAGGAGAGAAAAGAAAAAAAAAAAAAAAAAAGAAAACAACATTAATGCATCATTAAGGTTGAGCGTTTAAATCTACAGAAGCTAGCACAAGCATGAAGGAAGATTCCTGCAGCAACGTTAATTGGGACTTATTGCAGACCGTGTTATTGATGATTGCATACATTCGGTTGCATAAACAAATTGCCAAAGCTGTATACAACTGGAATGCAAATGAGGGGTGTGCAGCCATGTGGCTTCTCCTGCGCTGAGACACTCACCAGGTAACAAGTGCAGGAGGTATGGCTAACGGGTCACCTACAGATGCACACACATGCATACATATATATTACATGTGTAAGCATAAGGAACACTCCACCCCCGCTGCAACATATCACATCTTCAAGATACATCTTCTAGTTATTTGTGTTTATTTGCAGGCAAGTTAACAAAGACTGTGGCTAACTGCATTTCGTCAGTGCATGCATAATTTAATTTGCTTCATCTGTTGTATCTGCAAATGCTGAAACATGACAAGAATGTAACATTCTCAAAGTCGTGAAGTACTTCTATTTAGTCACTTCTATGGCCAGATGAAAACTTTTGTGTTATTTCATGTCCCATATTGCCAATAAAACCGCAGCTGAGCTAACACGCCCCAGTCCCTATGCCTGTTTTCCAAAGCACAATGTCCTGGGGACATATTCTCTAAATTGCTTACAAAGGCTTTGGAACAACACAAAACCAGCCCGCAAAAAGACCCCATCCATCCTGGCAAGCACATACTAGTGCTATGCCGGAAAAGCTAGCGTCTGTCTCGGCTCCAGCAAGTATCATTGGACTGTATCAGCACCAGGCAAGCAAAGCCTGGGAAACAGCATTTTGCCGATGCTGGGAGGGGGTGTGTGTGTGTGTTATTATTTGCATTACTGCAGTTCCCAGACACCCCAGCCGAGATCAGATTCCCGCTGCACACAGTACGAAGGTAGCGATAGGAAACTGCCCCTCATGTCCAGGCGGGCCATTGACCTTTCCGAGAAGGGGTAAAGCGTGCGTCATCCTGTCAAACGATTCCCATCTCACAGCAGAAGTACTGATGTGGGCTGTACCTCCGACCAAATGCTGTGGATTGCAGTGGGAATTTCAGTGTCATGAAATTTTGTTCAAAATGAAATCAAGTGCAAAAAAGTGATCCCAGACATTTTATCAAATCGCCCGAGGCTGCACACTGTGCCAGAGCCCAGAGCTGCCCATTTCCCCACTAGCATTTCCCACAAGTAGTCAGCCTCCTCCTATCTTTCTGTGCCTCTTCTTTTATCGGGGGGGGAAAAAAAAAAAATAAAAAAAGGAATTGCTCATGCAGTATTGCATCTTCACTGCTGCTTTTGCTTCCAAGTTCCCCAGCATCTGAGCACAGGGTGAAACAGATAGGGGGGACATTCTGCTTAGATGATTTAACCAATCTCATGCAAATGTACTCAGCAGTCTTGGTACCCATTGTGCTTTCACCCACATAATGGCCAAGCCAGCTGAATATTGCTTTTTTCCAAAGATAATAGCATTTTTATGCATTATTCCTTAAAGCTTTTCGTGCTCACACGCTGAAAAACAGCTCCAGCTGAGGAATAACTGAAGTCAATATACTTAGTCTCTGTCCAGGTAATTATGCATCCTCCTCCCATGTTAGCTGAACAGAAGATGATGATGATGATAGGACATCATTAACATGTCTATTTTTTTCTCCCCTTTTCTTACTTTCAGCATATGGCATGTAAAATTGTAGTTAAACATTTATCATTACATCTTTTCTGGCTTATATTACCACCTTAAATACTGCCTGCCTGCATTATCTTGCACTTGAGAAGCAGGAAGGATTTTGCAGGCAAGACAAAACATAGAAGAACTGGTTTAAAACAGAAAACAATAAACTTGCCTCTCCTGATATGAATTTATGTGATTTACTGATTTCTGAAATATCTGAGTCCAGAGAAAAAGAACAAACAAATGAAAAACCCACCCAAACCCACCTATATATAGTTTCCTTCAGTAACAGAAGCAAAGCCAAAGCATTCAATAATGGTAATGGAAGACTTGTGAGCTCCTCTTCCACATCTCACCCACTCTCAAGTTAATTTGCCGGTGATAAAATCCAGCCAATGTACCTTCTCCCCAAGGAATCAGGATTGATTATGAAAATGAATGCTAGTGGTTTTTCCCTCTTCACAGCCACTCAGGTGTTGCTCCTGCCCACGCTCATGAGTCGACCAATACACAAGGAGTTTTGAGTAAAGGTTGGGACTTCAAATCTAAGACCAAGGGAGCTGGAGGATTTGGCTGGAGGGCGTGGGTGGGTTGCACATGAGAAGACAGCGAGCTCGTCACCTCAACCAGAACTTGGAAAAGCTGCAGCAATGTGGCACCTGTGATACCATACCAGAAAGTCACGACTTGCATATAGGTCCCGTACATCAAACCTGGCTTTAAAAAAGGAATGTTAATAGACTTACCAAAAATGTAATCCCTTGAATTTTGTAACAACCACTTACACTCTTGAGAGAGCGTTTTGACTGTTGATCTACAATTGACCTTTTGAACCATTGGCTTCCACGGGCTTTGGGAAATTTCTGTTGATTTTGGCGGTTGTTGGCTTATATCCAAAGTCCATGCATTACAGAAGCATAAAATCTCTTTTGATCCTTTAAACAGATATGGAGAAAGCTCTAGGCCCCGCTCCCCCTGACTACAAAAATATGGCTACTTTCTCAGTAGTTAAATGTCATGCTGTTTGATCATTGTTCAGTATCTTTCAAGTGACTTCCATTAGGAGGAGAAATTGCTGAGAGATTCAAGTATTTTTATGCAATCCTGTTGATTGTGCAAAAAAAAGAAAAAAAGAAATACAAAAGCCTTGAATATAGTCTGAATCAAATCAGAGATAATTTATCATTTTCTAGTCTGCACTCAAACCTATAAAGAGACTTTACAGCTATTCTCTCCAGATCATATTTCCAACTTTCTCCTGTTTCCAGGACTTTCTATCTCCTTTTTTTCTGCCTGTTTCCTGGATAGTCTGGAAAACACACACCACAGTAATAGTACCTTATTGCTTAGATCTGAATTTGGGCGCTAGAAAAATCTTTTCCCCATCCTTTTCTGTTTCTTGTTAATTATCCAGAGCCTATCTTTTGGGCATTGAATCAATTAATTTTTATTCCAAAAAAGGAGATTATAATCTTCCTGCATGTCTCCTGAATGAAAGACACCATTACACAGATATGCTTTAATTAAGCTTCACCCAACCACCATGAACTTCAAACGTACTTTAAGAGAGAAGATATCAGCAGAGGTAAAAATAAAGAAAAAAAAATAATTATGGAGTCAAAAAGCTTCCCAAAAAGGAAAGAACATGCAACAGTCATGCGTACTGCTCTGTGGTGATGTACAAGCCCACAGGGATCATTGTGAAGACTGCACACTTGAGTGAACGCCTGATGAACGTAGAGTAGCCATTGCTTGCAGGTATCTGCTGGAGATGGAATTGGTAACCCAAGGAGCATGTGTTTCTGACAGTGATATAAGCCCAAATATTCTCCTTTAGAAGGGTTCAAGGAGAAAGCGGTGGGTTTCACTTGAAGTTCTAGTTTGCTAAATTTCACTCAGGCATATGAAAATGTTTCTGCAGCATTTGAAGAAAGTTTGTTACATAGAGTCCAAACCCAACTTCATCAGAATGACCCTGATTTGGACCTTCAACTTTTGCTTGCGGTTCAGAGCAGCTTTTTCCACCTCCAGGTTCAGGAACTTCCAAATACACTGCAAGAAAGTGGCCTGTAATGAAGCGAAGTTACTAACAGGATTTCTGGTGGGTAGCATGAGGCCAGTGCAGGATGAATGCTGGAGGGGAGTTTCGACTTAACTGGAAAACGAAAACACCGTTTGTTGGGAGCTTGAGGGTGTTGACTTTTTTTTGGCCTAATTCCATTTCCAATTAAGCCATTTAGTGAAAGTAATATTTGGCCGAAGCAGAATGAGAATTTCACAGAACAACAATAAAATATTGAGTATGTTTGATTTCCCAAAAATTAAAGCCACGACAAAACAGAACCAAACGCACAGGACAAAACACTGTTCTGAAATGGGCAGACTGGATTAGTCTTTTACCAGAATACCTCTGGTTTTGCCCTAAGCCTGAGAAATCCTCGGCAACTGACCACTCCCACTTCATCAATAGGAGCTGGGCACGCTCCATCCGTGATGAGCTCTGATCTGTTTACAGTCCTACTTACCGCTGCCATCCTGATCTACGCGTTATACGAGAAAGTTTTTCCCTTTTGTAAGCTTTCTTAGCTAGACTCTCGTCCTCCAGGTCACTTAAGCACACGTTTAATTGAAGCGCGTGAGCAGTTTCTCAAACTTAAGAGAGGACCTGACTCTGCCCCACCACAGTCTGCAGAGCCAGGTTGTTTGAAGTTAAGTGCATGCTTAAGTGCTCTGCTGGATTTTTGCCCAAACTGTCTATCTTTTATAGTTAATCATTTATCACCCTGCATACGTGCTGGTAGTTATGCTTCAGCGTGCAAATATGTAAATTGCTTTCATAAAGCTCCACGCACCAAGCACAAATAATGCTTTCTCAGCCCTTTACAGGAGCTCTCCAGTCCTGTGACATCACAGATAGATCAAATGGCACTTAGGACTGGCAAGAAAGTTACTTCTCTGTTAATTAAATGGAATCATTACTGTGTTCCTCTTCTTAATAGTGAGGCGCATTTGCAGACTCACAAAACAAACAAATAAATAACACCATTTAGCTCGAACCTGACAAGTATCACGCATTTTGCCTTTAGGAGCGTGCACATCGATCCATCTTACACACACCGCCACTCCTACAGCGAGAATGGGAGCAAGCTGTCAAATGCACGATAAGCATATTTGCATAACTGCGGCACAGATTAAGTTAAATAACTGCTTACGGTGAGGGTATTTCAATGAATCACAAGGTAATTCTCCCAAACACAAGTGACCATTTTAATTTTTCTTTCCCTCGCTGAGGTTAATCGCTGTGAACTACTGGGGAACGTCACCTCCGCTTACCTGAGCCCCGTTGCTTCGTATTCAGAAAGCTCCCAGCTCCCAGGATTTTTCACAAAGAATTAAAATTGCCACAGAGGAGAGAAAATATAGTCGCTGCCATTCGGTTCCAATATATTGTATTGGAATGATAGGCGGCAATGGTGCCTTGCTGAAATACAGCCTTAAAATACAATTAGTTGCAGTGCCACAGATTGCGGAGCCAGTTACTCTGCGCTCCTGCCTGTGAGGCCTTCCATGCATCCACGAAGGAAAAGGCTGCTTTTCCCCAAATGTCAGGTACTTTTGCAAGAAAGGAGTACCGGGGAAGGAAAATGACAGACTCTGTTCCCTTGTTCTGTAGAGCGATTTTTGTAAAAATTTATTCTCTGTCAAGCAAACTGCCTGAAAAAAAAAAAAATGCAGTCAGCTGCTTTTTCCAAGAGGAAGCTTGAACACTGCTCAGATTGAGTCATATTAAAATGAATTAATGCCGCCAGCTGGTCTCCCAATCATTAATTGAAAAAACCCCAAACCCCAAGCTTTAAGTATCATTAAAAAAAATAAATATCCTAAACAAACAAAAGCAGCAAACCAAGCAAACAGGCTGCCCCATGACAGGCCGGTTGTCATCGTGACCTACTGAACAGGACAAAACTCATCCCCTGAACCATCCTGGGCTCCGGCGCTGACTCTGCAAACGCTTCTGCCACAGAGCCAGCCCGGCAGGTTGGGTCCTGGGCCACCCAGGACACAGGTGGAGGAGCAAGGGTAGGATGGACCCTCAAGGGGAACTGCCAAAAGCCACGCTCAGGGAAAATAAAAACAAACAAGCAAACAAAAAAAACCCCAAAAAAACCTCAGGCAGGGTTCACTGCATGCCTGGTTTGGGATTGGCTGGACATAAAGCCCCAGGAAATGGATGAGCTTGGGACAACGTTTTGGAAGACTTGCGTTCGATTCAGGTCCTGGATGATGATTTGGCCATAATCCCAAATACCAGGAGGTTTTCCTTCACTATGTAATCCTTTAAAAGTGACGTGCATGTTTCATTTGTACTTTTGGCTGTAAATGCTAGTCAATTGCCAAGTTACATGAAAGCAAATAAGTTTGTAAAGGAAATACAATGTGTTAACGTAGGTTAGAAGAAACACAGAAAAATATTGCTTGTATGAAAAAATGCACAGCGCTGAAACAGGTATTTTCCTTTCACAGTAAGTCAGAGATAACAGGCTTCCTACCTCAAAGCCCATAATGGAAAATATCCACTAATTTCTGGAGATCTGGTGAGATGGAGTCACAAACATCTGAGCAGCTAAATATAGCTCTGGATAGCAGTGCGGTCCTGGCTCTGGCTAGGATAGAGTTAATTTGTACAGTAAGTTCTAGTGTCTCTCATCTTAATATGGAAATTGATACAAAAATAAAATAACAGTATTTTCAGAGCCCTTCTCTGCTTGTGTGTTCACTGGGACTCATACCACCAAAGTTCAGCTCCTATTGAAATTACTCTGCCGTTTTTGTCTTGCACTGTCTTATATGCCAAGAAGACAGAATAATGATGTCCGGCATAAAAGGCCACCTCTGTTGAGATACAGAAAGGTTACTCCACAGAAAGTCAGTATGAGAACTGCACTCAGAATGCCTTGTCCTTTAGCATTTCTACAAGAGCAATAAGCTAAGTTTAATTAGAGTAGTTTAGGGAAATCTCTGACCAAGACCTAACCCTCAATGCCAGTGGTTCGATTTTGCAACTCTTGTTACTGGACACACGCCCTTTGGATCAGCTTGCAGTTGCTGAAGCTTGGGGTCTGGCTTTGGCAGGTACTACTGGCGCAATGCTGCAAACTCCCCCGAGGAGGAAGAGGAGGTGGCGAGAACAGTGAAGAGCCATGCTGGTGACACATGGCTTTCTCCTGCTTCTCCTCCCATCTTGCTGCGAGGCAAAAACGTTGGACTCAGGTGTGTTTGCACTTGCAGTGACTGACCCCACACTACCCTGTCACTTGCTCAGCCACCGGCCCAAGCACGAGGCATGTGGGGCTCGGCAGCTCTATGTTGGATCACAGGACAATTCAGGACAGGAAGGACCTCCTTGCAGCAGAGGTGACACCCCAAGAAGCAGGGCTGCAGATGGCAAGAAATTCAGAGCAGAAGTGAGCTCCATCACTTGTTGTTTGCCATTGCAAGCACATTCGGCTGGGGATCTTGGTGCGGTGCTTTCTGTCTCCCCCTCGGAGAATGCACTGGGTGACTCCAGCCATTAACAGGTTTGTCAGCAGTACTGACCCGAATGAAAGGTAAACCTGTATGTCAGCTTCACCTTATGTAACATTAAAGGAAATAAAAAGAAAAAAAGGCATTTGCTCTTACAACTCATATAGAAAATAAAATACGAACAAAATAAAGTGTGTTTTCCTCTCTTTCCTCTTGATATTTTCCACCTTCAAAGTTAGAAAGTTACAGAGCTTTGCTGCCAAGCGTATGTCAATAAATAAATAAATAAAGAAAATATCTGCAAGCTTGATTTCAAAGGTCACAGGAATGGGAGAGTGACATGCTTTCGGTCTTCTCCTTCCCCTTTTCCATCCTCCTTGAATGCTAAAACTGTGCCCTGCCCTGGGGCGAGGAGGGAGCCCTTGCAGGAAGCAGCTGAACTCACAGCCTCTTTAAGTTGATGAACCGGATTCAACCCTGCACATCCTTATTAACATAACCTGTCCAGGACAGACCAGTTGAGGAGAGAGTTGTAAATAATTTGGTGACCACCACCCACTGCAAAGGTCAGTTCCAGCTCACCGCAAGCGACACGACCAGGGCTGATCTAGGGCTGTCCCATGCATGCAGCAGCGCAAGACAGGCTCCCAAACCTGCCACGGCAGCTCACAAAGCAGCTGCCCAGAAACAACACACAGGAGAAGAAAGTCAAAGTCTCTTGCCTTCAGGCTGGATGAAGCCATGTGATGATGGAGAAGGGGCCACCTGGAGCTGCCCCATCACCAACACAGAGCACACCCCAGCATAGGTGCCAAACATGTTCTCCCTTCCCCGACTGTAGCTCCCCAAAAATATTCTCTCCAGCTGGTTCCTGCTCACAGCACCCTACATCTATTGGGATGCAGCAGCAAGCTGGGCACACTCCATGCTCTCCTCCTCTTTGCCAAAGGCATCTGAGAGAAGTAGCCTCACCACCCTGAAGACACAGGAAAAGGGACTGCAGGATTCATGCAGACAATTTTGAAAAGCGATGAGCATCGCACCCTGACAGGTTAGCTGGGCTGGTAGGAGCTGAAATGACATTTCTATCATGGCTTGGCCAAACCAGACATCGCAGTTCAAGGGCGATGCTAGAAAGCAAGGCTTGGGTAAGACCATGAATGTTCATTCATCTCTTTGTTCTCATTGAAGAATGTGAAGGCTGTAGCAGCCTCACAACTAACAGCCATGGCATGCATTTGAAATTGCCAAAGCTTGTAAAATCTGATTTAGTCTGTGAAGGGGAAGTCATTTAGTTTGAGTCATAAGAGGTCTTGATATAATCTAAGCTTCATCATCTCTGAAGAAACAGCTCACTCCCTGGACAGATATCAAAAGGCTGCACACTTTGATAAGACAATAGCAGAGAACAATTCCTAGCGCTGAAGATTACAAGATCTTTGTATCAGCTGCTCTTCGGTACAGCTTCTCTCACATTACACCACCTGACGGACGCTCCAGGTTCATGGTTAGCTCTTCAGGGGTCCATGACTCTGAAAGCAGGAAGATAGAAGCTTTGCAGAGGTTTTTACAAGTATAGTTACAAAAAATATTGTGTGGCCCCAGGCATAAATAACAATGTTGATTTACCCGCCTTTCCCCGCCTGAGGTTTTCACTGTCTGGAGCCTCACCTGCTCTAGGAGGCAGAGAGTCTGCAACTCTGCCGCAGGCAGGCAGGAGGGCTAGGGGTAATTCTGCCTTTGTGTCCTTAAGAGAAAACCCGGGGGCTGGGCAATACCTGCACTGGCCTGCAAGGCTCTGCTGGCTCAGAGCCTCCTTTCCCTGTCCCGAGTCCTGTCTGGGCCCCACGAAGAGGGATGATGTTCAAAAGACCCACACGTAGAGGAAAAGAAAGCTTAAACTCAGCTGAGTACAAAACTTTATTCCCTACCTTACCTCCTAAGGTTGGGGAGGATTTTTTCTTGCTGATGACATTTGTTTCTAGAAAGGAGAGGAACACACATCGCATCCGTGGGAGGGAAGAGTCACACACCCCATGGGGCTGTGTAAAGTAGCTGAGTAGGAGAATTTTTGACACCTCCCTGTACTGGAGTAAACCCAAAAGTGCGGGCCAAGACTCCAGCAAGAGCCTCCCCTGGGGAGACACGGGAATAGCACAGCCAATCCTGCCTCTCCACAAGAGCTGCTCTCCAGCATTCCCGCAGTCCCGGCTAGAAACTGAATTCACAAATGGCACAGAGACGCAAGGGGCCAGCGGGGAAAGGGAAAGGTCAGCTAAGGTTGCTACCGCTATGGCCCTACCAGAACAAATGGCAAATAGGGACAGACCCCTGCAGAGCAGTGCTGGGGAAAAAACAATGTGCATGTTGCAAACGTTCCCCCATGCTCATCGTCCCCTTTCTGCTATTACAAGAATGGATGTAAAAACCAGAACCTGCTTTGTGGAAGGAGACATTATGGAAGCCATAAGCAGAAAAAGCAATTGAGGCAGGTTGTACTTTGGACAGCCATTTCCACTCACTTGCATACCAGAGTATACAGATTATTCCTACTACCACAGATAAGCAGCACCAGATGCAGTGGGGTGAGACCCTGTTTTATTACCAGCCCCCTGTGGTAAGAAGAAAAGACATCAGGCCTGAGCTCCTGCGCGTTCTCCCAGGAAGCCTGCAGCACCACACAGTATGTACCTCCAGCGTTTTCACTTGGTACGTAGGACATCCACTTGGCCTTGCCATAGATAACAAGCAGTTTTGACATGTTTGCAGAAGATGTGCCTTCAGGGCAGCAGCCCTGTGCGTCCCACGTTCCTATTTTTTCAGTCAATTCCTTCACATCACGCCAACACCAGCTGTTCAGCTGCTCCCATCAGTGAATTTGCTCTACAAACAGTAGTTTTGCAAAGAAATCACTCCGGCAATGGAAGCTGGAATGCTCAATGGTACAGCTGCCTATAGCTGTGTGTACTGAAATGAAAGTGCTGTAGACAGAGGTCGCAAGGTATCAGGTCACACAAAGCTGGTGATACAGTACCCTGCAACGATACAGTGCACCTTGTAGACTGGGGCTGAGGTGGGGATGACTCTTCCTTAGCAGAGACTCACTGGATCTAAGTAAAACAAGTGTGGCAGATTCCCGTGCTTACACATAGTCTTTGCTGTGGCAGCAACTTCCCACCTGCTCATGGCTGCTTCTTGTCTTGGCTGCCTGGTGTGACTACCAGCAGTGGGCACGTGCCCACCTTCCTGCGTGCAAGTCTGTGGGTATAGCCTGTAACAAATGTGAAATATCTTCTGCGACTGAGGCCAGCTGTGCTAGCAACATGCCCAGTAGGACCACCGGACCACTACCTAGTGGAAAAATTACTCCCTCTCCAGTGCTCAGACGCTCTCAAGAGGCACTGTGAAGCTGCACGGATAACTGCAGGCCCATGGAATGATCTTTTTCTAGCACTCAACAAGCAGATGGAGATTTGTGACTGGTTTCTCCCAGCCAAACTTCCTGGAGAGGGATGACTAGTTTCCAGAATGTTAAACATACGTGTGACCACGGCCAAATGCCAGATGGCTGGAAAGAGTATTGGAGCAGCCCTCATGACGAACGTCTAGCCTTGGCTGCCAGCATCATGTACCGTACGTATCAGCTCCCAGATAGGAAGGCCTGGCTGCAAGTTGGGAGTGTGACCCAGAGATATTACATAGCACAATTTCTAGTGATGCCATCACACAATAGCACAGCAAGAAGAAAATTTTTTCTTTTACTCACTTCCTTCACTATGCAAAGAGGTCTGTTTCAAAAGCACTTTTATTGATAGTGTGGATGGAAAAAGCTGTTTGAAAGGCCAGACACCTAGTTCTGTGCAGGAGATATAATTTTTGTTTAATTTTCGCAACAGATTACTTCAGGGAGTGATGAAGTATTGAGGTATAGGTGGGTACTGTAGTTTGTGCTACTTAATCAGTTCTGGGCTAGCGGTAGGGAAGCTGATGCTTGCTGTTGAAAGGGCTACGAAGTTACAAGTGTACCTGAAAACCTCATGCAATGTATTTAGAGTTACTGGGCCCCCAGAAGCACCCACAACAGGAGAGCCTCTAAGCACCCTGGCTCTTCACTCTCACTTGTAATCAGCATACAACCAGAGGATTTGTGTCTACATTTGATTGATGGTGCAGCCACTACCCAGGCTGACGCTTGTAATCAGGAGCAGAACACAAGCGGAAAGTAAAACAAGGAAAGAAAGGAGAAAAAAGTCTCTGTGTGGCATCACTCTGCAAACCACCAACTCCAGCTGCAGTTTTGTGACCTCTTTATGCTGATCTAACTCTGGGCTGCCACTGAAACAACCAGCCCTAACCTTCCCACCCACCCCATCATAAGCTGGACCAGGAAATCTGTCTGAACACTATTTTACAATTCTTTTAATCAGGTTCCTTTTCATTTGGATAATTACCTGAGCTGGCATACTGCTCAGCTCACCCAAGCATGGGAGGCAGCAGTGGAGCACGGTCAGCAGCAGCAGTTCACACCGAGGTTAGCTAAAAGCTGTTGTCTTAAAAGCAACAACCTCGCAGAGTACCAGTCTTAACCTGCCTCAACATATTCTCACATGCACATTGACACAGCTTGCAAAAAGCATAGCCAGTTTCAGAGAAATTCAAATGCGTATGCCACATCGGCAACATACAAATCAGTGATCTGCCCAGACCGATTTCATTTATGCTTTAGTCTATGAGATGCTTATGCGAGACATAAAAAATGAAGCTAGGACTTTGCAGACTCATAATGAGAGTGAGCCTGTGTGAGACAAACAGCTGGCAGACAAGTTACAACAACAACAACAAAACCCCAAGAAATGGTTGCCTATTTCTTTTAAAAAGGACTTTGTTGTTGGGTTTATTTTCAAGAAATACGTACACTTGGAGAATAAAGCTGAGGCTTTTTTAGTCCCATCGATGTCTAAATGGCAATCTCCAAATGCAAATTTCAGTCACGGGACAACATTCAGCCTGTATCAGCAGCACGCTCTGATCCCTGGATGGGCTTTTGGCACTCTAGTAGGTTAACCTATAGTTACATTCCAGAAGTGGAGGTTGGTTCAGAGAAAGCTTGAGGATGGGAAGAAGGCAGGAAGATTTATCACTTTATCACGTGGAATGGTGCTTAGTCCTTCTGGGAAGTTCAAGTCTCTTTGTAGTTAGCAGCTGGGCCAGTCCATTCATCAACATCATAAATATGGTCAACGACATCACCAGCACATAGTGGCTAATGCTGCAAGGAGGAGACAGATAAAAGAAGTGACAGAAAAATGCAAATTTGCAGAGTAAAAAAACCCCAAACAACCTCAGAATATTTTTTTCTTTTTAAGCTAGGCCTAATTATTGGCCTAGTAAGTTGCTTTATATATGCTGCTCCTGGAAGACAACTATTATAGCAGCACTAACATGTAAAAACCAAAGTCTGTGACAAAATAAAATGGTGGGGACAATAGAAAACACAACTGAGCATATTACCAAGTGAATAAGAGGTACCAGGTGTATTTTTCATTCAAGTGGGTAATTCGACATATATGACTGAAACCACTGCAAAACATCCATTTGCTGTGAACTGGTAATGCAGAATCTAGGGAGAACTTGCCATCAGGTAGACATTCCTTGGTAGTAAGACAACTCAAAAATTTATGTCAGCTGAAGTGAAATTTTCTAGAGAAAACATTATTCCAGTGATGAACAGATTTAAGAAAAAAAATGACTACTTTTTCACTCAGCACTTCTAAAAATTGTGGAATTCTCTGCTACGGTAACACATGGCTTCAAAGAGATTAAACAAATGAGTTCAAGAGTGGCTAATAAACACAATATGAATATGCAGCTTCTGGAAGTCACTAACAATTAAAACAGTAATAAGCAGAGAGCTTGTTCTCCCCTTGCTCAAATTCTGGTACCTGAAACACACTAGTGTTACCAATGGGCTATTTAGGGTCAGACCAAGATTTGACCAAGGATATTCAGCATCTTGTGTTCAATGTCTGAATCAAGCTGCTATTATTGTGAACCAGTAGCCATTAAGAAATTAGAATTTTTCCAAATCCCGTGACATTTCAGGCTGGAGTTGCAAATGAAACACTGCTACACCTATGTCCATCACACATCCAGTGCAGCTGTTTGTTTTTTTTTCTGGGACTACTGAAGATACTGGTGTTCTGACATGAGAGGTATCCATACCTCCTGATGCACCCATCTCCACTGTTTCAAAGCAGATGGCTCTTTAGGACAAGTGGGGTAACTTCAGACTCAATGATGTCTGAGTTTAGTCACAAAAAAGGATTGCAAGGAGCACTTGCCAGTTTAATGACCTGGAATTTCTGCCAGAGGACTCATTCAGTTTGAGAGTTTAGCCACAGACGAGCAGTAAAGCTCATAATGCCAATGCTATCAATCTTCACGACCCCAAGACCCTGACAACTCTGGCACTAGCCTAGTGCAATTTAGCTCTGTAGAGCGGAGAAGCACCAGCTCTTAAGAAAGCTGGGCTGCTAACCAATGTGAGAGAATAAAAGTAATCCAAAAGGTTCACTAATGAGCAGGAGCTCTTCCACAGCCAGGATACCAGCATCCAAAGGACCCAGTCTGACCAAAGTGGATGGAGAATACTGAAAGGGACTTGACTCATCTACAAGACATTTCTGTTTCAATTTAGTCTGATTAAACCTTCTCACAAACACCTTGGTCAAAATACACAGTTTTAAGAAATCAATTACAAAAATCCACCGGCACAAATGGACTCAGACCTCAACAAGCATAATATACCCCAACAGCCTACAGCTTGAACCTCTGTAAACTCCCACCTGTATGCAGCGTAACTGAAAATATTCACTAACGTGAACAACTCAAGGTTTAAAATATCAGACAGGAACCACCTTTCCCGTGTGCCTTTCATATAAGCATCTCCACCCTCCAGCTTTAATCAAGCAGGGCAGCATGCCTGCGAGAACCATACTCCTGCCCTATTTCTGTGGGGAACATGGAAGATGACAGTGAGAGCATGAAGTCAGGCACAAAGCATACTTTCACCTGATCAGTGCACTTTGGACTTTGTAGTTCACAGCACATTTACAATAACAAAGATAGCACAAAACCCTCAAGAGCTGCCCTTGGAAGTCCACCTGGGTGCGTTACAGATTTGGTATCAGTTCTCCATGGGAAAGGACATGTTGCCAACTGAAAGTCAAACCCTCCTTGCAGTTATCTTCATGGCACAATGTGCCCTTGGGGACTCTACAAGCACCACCGGTACAGAAGTTTGCGTGACTCTTAAGGGAACAGCCACTCAGACAGACGGATGGCTTAACGTCTCATGCATTACTAGTAACACCTCAGCTTTCCTTCTCACCTGGCACCAGAATTGTAGTTTTTCACGTAAGCAACAACACCACATTTTCCTTCTAGCTTTTAAAGAAAGCTTGAATGAGAAAACCAAAAAGCAGAAGACAAATGAAGACCCTGCCTTTATTCCTACTGACACCCTGAGACAGTCACTGGAAGATTGACAACTTGCTACCATCAACATGGTCCTTACACAGGCATCTGAGTTCCTGTCCACCCCAAAAGAAGCTTTCCCAAACATGGGTGCTAATCAATGATTTTGAGGGGCATAGAGAGGGGCATTCTCAAAGGAAAAATTCTCCACAAACTGCTTAGCTATCTGTCAGTCGAGGGACTGGTTCCTCCGTACTTTTGTAAAGAAGAATGCTGCACACTTTTCTCCTTTGCTACACTGCAAAAGGATAAATAGTTATGCTCCTTTATTAAAATATCAGATATTCAGAGTAAAGAAATATATATATTATGCCATAGAGCACAATTAAAAACAATTTCAGTCTACTTGTCACATAATTACAAACAGTCAGCATCTCTGGGGCTATCAGCAACTGGTACTGCAGTGCCTGCAGGCAGCTCTGCTTGGTAAATTAGTTCTCAGTCTGGGGTAATGCTGTAATTAAACAAACAAAGCAAGACTCTTACAGGTATATGCCACAACAGCAGTGGCAAAATCTTGATCCCTACACATCCCAGAACAGCACTCTTGGCTGGATCTGTAGTTACAGTGAAGTGGGTAATTCTCAAAACAAGCTTCCTCCATCAGAAGTCAACCTGAGCTACTAAGAAAAAGGAGCAAGATTCTAGGCTCCAGGCAAGTTATGCCTTCCTCCAGGCATGTGGAGGAAGAAGAGACATAAAAACAGGTACAAGAGAATAGCACAGTGGGGCGCAGCACGGCAATACCTATAAAGGATGAGATGGACAGGGACAGATAATGGTAGAGAGAAGAGGTAGCTGGTGTAGGGGATCGTGGATGAAAGGTGAGTGCCCTGTGTATGGATCAAGGTAAACAGGCAAAGCTGGTGCTAGGAAAATTTTGTATCAGAGAGGAAGACACCTGTTTTGGCGGCAAGAAACCAAAAGGAGGACATATGAGGTACTACCATCTCCTGGCTTTGTTTGTGACAGTGTACATTGGTGAGAAATATTAATCAAAGCCAAGAAGAATCAAAGATAAGTAAAAAATGAGGGTGGGGGAAATCAATCTTGCTCCAAAACGTGGCTTTCTCCCAACACAGGCTAATTTCTAAGACGGAAGACCCGATAAGAAGCTGGGAAGACAGGAAGATGGCGTAAGTTACCATAGCAATTAAAAAAATAGAAATAAAGCAAGTTAACCAAAAGCAACTTGTGCAAGGACTTGTAAGAGCACTATCCACAAAAGTCTGAGGACCTTACTTCTACCTGACTTTGAAGTGTGGAATTGATCCCAAGCACACACTGAGATATCAGATTTAGGTTCTGAATTTTAAGTCTCCTGCAATTCCACCCAAGATCCCACATCCTCTCTCCTCGGTTTCATACAAAACAAAATCACAAAGCACATCACTCCTAGCTCCTATTTTAGAAATTATTGGTAAACATTGTTTTCCTTCTGGTTACAAGACCTTTGTTTCAATAGTCAGAGCTATAAGCCTCAGCATCCCAAACCTGAAATCAATTCTGTTATCGTAAAACCTAAAAACCAGTCTCCTGTGCTTTATCTAAGTCCCCTGAACTTTGAAACTGCAGAACAGTTAAGGTTGTATCTTTATCTTCCAGCAACTGTTATAAAAAGAGGGGGGAAGTAGTAGAGTATGTGTCTGTATAAAACTATATATAATACTATATAATATAGAGATCTACAGATAAAGATAGATAAACATACCTTTTAAGCCATAGAGAAATTATTTTAGTGACAAAGAAGCTGAAAAGCTAGCTATTCCATTTGTCTGCTTTTCAAAAAATGAAAGAATCTGTCAGAACAAACTTCTCATGATCACCTACTGCATACTGATCCATCAAAAATACTAGGAAAACTGCATTATTATTTTTAATGAAATGTAATGGTGTAGTTCTCTAGGGCATATGATGCAATTTAGGATGACCTCAAGATATACAGGTAGAGGGTAAGGTTAGCAGATCTCAGAAGCTTGCGTAAGCCACTGCTATGAGTCCTGTATTCACTGCAAGATTATTATCCCATTATATATCAAAACAATGAAAAGCACACTCTGAAAAACAAGTTCACATTGACTTTGGCATGACCATTAAGCAAAAGGGCTTGAAAACTTTCTAAGAAGTCATAAATATTTATGATATTGATAATTTACTGAGAGGAGGGAATCAATGGTGCGTTGCTAATTTGCTGAATGTGGTAATACAGGACTGTATGTTGCATCAGTTATTGCTCAGCATTTCATTATGATGTGGAAAAGTGGGAAAAGTAGATATCACTTTACAGACAATACTTGAGTAGCATGGTAAATTCAACCAGGATAATAAAGGTGTAGCATTGTTAAAGCAGATATGAGGCATAGTAAAATGACATGGTTTTTTTTTAAAATCACATGGTTAAGGCATGGTAGAATGAGTTGTAAAAGCCAGGAGTTGGGGGTGAAATAAAAAAAAATAAAAAAAAAAAGTCAGTTCAGTAAACAAACCCTACTTCCAAACAATGAGAGAGATCTATCAGGAAATAAAACATCACCATAAAAAAGCAGAGAAGGTGGTATTTTTATCCCAAGGGATTTAAAACCAGCTTTTACCCATGAAACTTCTGAGCACTGGTATTGAAAAACCCAAGCACTGCCTAATGAGGTTTTCCTACTGAACTTGCACATTCTTATAGTAAGACAGAGGATATACAAAAGTTTTGAAGCGTGGTGATTAGAAAATCCATAGAAAGCCATCATCACAAAAAAGAATGAGTATGGAAATATATATCAGAAGCTTTGCAAATGTGGCACATCGTACCACTAGACTCCGACACACTTTAGAGGAATGAATCTTCACTGAGCAATTAAATTGCTGGTTTTCCACTTGTGATTTCAATGATGTGGTAACTAGTAATATAAAATGAACCCTGATAATTGTAATAATAACATTTTCTATCAGTGCCACAAAAAAACAAAACAAAACAAAAAACAAAACAAAACAAAAAAAAAAACACCAAAGAGCAGCTGTCCCTAAGGGTGTTCCTATTCTTTGTTCCATGAAATCCTACACAGGTTTTGTTGAGATACAAACAGTTGGGGAAAAAAAAAAGAACCGTCATTTCCTTAACTGACTCAGCCTTCTCAGGAAAATTTTGGCAACACCTAAAATGTCAGCTGAGATGGGATATTTTCAGACCTTGCTGTCAAATTAACAACAGACAATACTGCAATGGGAATGCTACAGAGCTGTCACTGCAGTTGTAACAGGAGGACAGGAAAGAGCCATGTTAGTATCTCTCTCCCACTGGTTTTGGGAATTGCCCAATTTTGCCAAGCTTGAGGATCACACGTTAGAAATCTGCTCAGAGGAGAAGGTTCAGGTGCCAAAATATTGCTCATGCTAGGTAAAAGGAGGACCACTTCAGTTTTGTGCCTATGGCTTCACTTCCTGCTTATGCAACCTAGTCGTTTTTATCTTATGTGCAGACACACATACATATAAAACATATATAAAGACACTACAATAAAATAATGTAGGTGGCAAAGTCAAGCACTCAAAAGTGAACAAATTTAAGGCTGCCTGAGCATTATGCATTACCACGTTAAAAATTAATCACAATTTACTCTTCTGAAAAGACTTTTTCAGTGCTTCAGTGCTCAAAACACACACACAGAGGCAGAACTACAGTTCTGCGTGACAATCTCCGCCACAATCTTCAGGATAAGGCAATCTTCCAGCTGAAATGGATCCAGCAATCTATCACCATTGTAAATCTCTACGCTATGAAGACCATATATCAGAGAGGAAGTTTTTGAGTACTTTTAACAATTTACATTTTTGCTAGCTGACTTCCAATTAGAAAGCTTCTTGCCCAGAAGAACAGAGCTTTTCTGAGAGCTTTAACATCCTTAGTACTCTGCATAGGAATTCACACCAAAGGATGAGGCCATCTGATTGACCATAAACTGACCGTAGCAAGGAAAAGTGACGTTAAAGCATCATTCTCACTATTTGATCTACCTGCATCTTCTCCCATTAGGAGCTCCCAAAAGGTTGCTACAAGCAGGAATCTGAACCTCCAGAGAAAACAGGCAGAATACACAGAATAGGTGTGCACGCGTGCATACACACATGCATGTGCTGGGGGGAACGTTGGGGCTCAGCAAAGTACAGAGTAAGTGTAGACCAAACAGAATATTAACAATGGGTCACTATTCAACTTCTGTTTAAATAACAGTGTCAAGTGACCAGAGTGGCTGGATTATTAACAACACATTCCCTACTAAGCTTATTACAGCATTTTATCTATTTCCACAACTCAGGGAAGGTAAATCTGAAATGCGTATTCCTTGTATTTGTTATTTCTGGACTATTCACAAGTAAGACTTGCACAGTTGAAAACCTACCCTATGATGTATGCTGGGGGACTAGTACGACTTATAATGGAAAACAAATTCTCTCATTTTAGCTGCGATTTCTACGTTTAAATGCGACGGCTAGGATAAATGCATGAGTCTTGGTAACCACCACTGTGATTGCACAAGGTTCATTCACAGGGGATTGTATATGGAGGCTTAACTGGATTCAAGACAACCAACAATTTTGATAAATTGTTACTTTAACAGTGATTACAGCTAATTAAAATGCAAAACACTAATTAAAATATTTTGTGTGTAATTACTGTTCTTTAGAAATCAAACAAATCCTACTAACTGTATTTCTTACCATGCTAGATTCATTACTTACTCCATATTGCTCTGGCACAAATTAAGATACATGTTTTAGCCCGGGATATATGTACATTTATATATATGTGCACACGTGTTTTAAGTATGGGGAACATCACAGAAGCATTTGATTAAGGAGACTAATTGGAAAAAATTACAAGAGTTCTGAGTAGATAAACAACAATATTAACCTATGAGCCCTTTAAAAACGCAATGGAGGCAAAAAAATACTGTACCTTGTTCCAATATCCAGCCAGCTTCCATAATCTTTAACCAAAAAGAAAAAATGCTAGGAAATAAAACAACTTCGATTAGTACATCAACATTGCACAATTTGAAACACAAAATGAAAACCCATGTTTTCAGGCTGTTTACTCCAAGTTTCTAACTCTTCAAGTAGAACAAGGGCAAGACCTTTCCAGGAATCCTCATTTGGACTAAAGTAAAGAATAGTCTAAGGAACCAAGAATAGATTTAACATGGAATCAAACACAAACAGCTAAAGATGGACTAAGTTCTGTCAAGCTGGGCTTGCAAGAAACAGAAGATTACCAGCAGAGAACTTTTCCAGTATGAAAAAGCCACCTTATTGCCTGAAATATCGGGGTGCCAAATAACGCCTAGTGCCAAAGAAAAGGCTGCATATTATTTCGTGGAATTTCACCCCAGATTTCTTTGGGTAGCTCTGGCAGTTCCCCACCTGTAAAATGGGAATAATGTGGGAGAGGATAGCACTTGTCTACTATTGAATATCCCAAATTCTAGCTGGTGGCCACACTGATTCAGGACCACAAAACAGTTCTCTTTTTTTTTTTTTTCCTGTCATCTTTCTCATTTCTTGATTTACACACAGTTCCTGCATATCATTTGGTTTTGTACACTAAGTACATATTTGCTAACTGTTTTAAAATAGTTAAACCATAATAGGAGATATGTGAGAGATAAGACCTGGATATACAGGGCTTTTGGTTTAGTTAGACTGATTTTATTCATGAAATGCTATGAGTGTGGTTTACTGGTACTTTAATGTTATTCCTGTGAAGTTAATAAAAAATCAGATTAGTTACACAGATTTATTTAAAACTACATAAAACTTTATCTTCTTCATTTCTCACTCTACAAATTAGTCATTATTTGGGTTTTTTTTTTACACACCACCCTCACCCCCCCACCCCCCCCATCAGGTGAGATCCATAGATCACACTGTACAAGGAAACTATATCAGGAATGCTTACTCCAAAGGGATGAAACTAAACCAGCATGTACAAAGTGAGAACATGAGCTCTACCCACTGCTTTGGAAAGGTTTCTCTTTACCTTACGATACGCACGGGCACTGCTTGCTGGGTTGAAGACAGTTTGAGGGGGCAACGAAAACGTACTTTAATCTGTAAAAATTACTCTGGGGCATTGTTGAGCCTCGGGTTGGTTTAGCTAGCTTGGTTTGTGGATGCAAGCTTTCTGAAGATAGCATTTCCTAACAGCTTGTTACAAAGGGCACAAAGTGTCTTTTTGGGTGTTGCTGATCTCCTGGATTCTGACAACTTTAATAGAGCTAGTGGGTAATGCATGTCTCCTTTTCCTCTCTTTTTCAAAGGAAGGTGGGGTGAGTAAAAGGTTCAAAAATTAACTAAACCCTGCACACAGCTAAACCCAGTAGTCTTATTTAAATTCTTCCTAAGAATTTGATTGGAAAGCACATGAAAAACTCAGAATGATAACTTATTACTTCATTTTTGTCTCTTATTAGTTTGAGAATATTGCTTCTTCAGAAGCATTAATTACATGAAATTCAAAGAGCAGTGATTGGAGGAGTTTTATCTCTAAATTATGCTAGGATTTCAATCCAATTCACTGCCCTAGTTACAAAAACTTTGAAGTCTGAAACAAATTCAGATCTCTCTAGATGGAGTTAAGAGAGCCCTCTGCTTCTTGATCTTATTTGAAGAGAACGTGCAACAACAACTTACCAAAGCCATAATGTCTGAAATCACAAGAACAATGAGGAAAAGGCTGCAAAGGGGAAAAAACAAAAACAAACCCCAGACCATCAACCTTTATTCATGGCCACAGATGTTACAAAGCTTATTAAAACCCCCATAAAGAAATTGAAATGAGATATGATTTCTTGCACTTGCCTTTCAATCACTCAGATTCATTTCAATCTATTAGAGAACAGTTAAAATATATGGCTAGAACATCTGGCATTTGTAATCCCACCCTGCTTGAAAAAGACATTTCACATTAACAGACTTCCAATTTTACAACAGAGAAACCTAACGAGTCATTTATTGGAGAACAAGAGCATCTTACAAACAGCGCCTGCCCATTCCTGACGCAGGGAGCTCATGTGCTGGTTAGGCCAAATAAAGCTGATTTAGACATTTCAAGATCGTCTCAAGAGCTAGCGAAGCTGTTTGGCACAGGCAGGCAGATACCGGAGCCGATCGGTCCTATCCTGACAACCACCCTGCTGGGTAGGAGACTGCTAATGGAAGTGCTTGCCCCCCTCCAGATCTCCAGGTGCCCGTAAGCTGCTCTGGGAACGGCCAAGCACTTTGGCAGCATGCTCCTAAACCCTCCCTGTTAGGTGGCAGATTACTTCTGGAAAGTAGGCTGCAGCCAGTAAAAGGAACCAGCAAGGAGCGCACAGAGCTATTTTTTCCCCCATTAACCTAATCTTCTTTTCATTAAATTACGTAAATCCTAAATTACATGAAAGCTATTGCTATAACTGGTTAAAACTAGTTTCTAAGTTAATGACACTGAAGCAATGTTGCAAACAGCTGACCCATCAACAGAAAAAGCCTTTAACTAGAATACAGTTAATTCATCTGTACTACCATTATCAATCCATGAAGCTTTCTTTTTTGGAAAATGTCCTGTGTTGCACAAGCATCTACTGGGGGGGACACTCATACCAATGCTTCCTGATGAGGAAGTTCCTGATACTGCCTATGTCAGCTATTATGCTTCGTTAGTAAATAAGGATGCAACAAACTGACTGTATCTCAGGCGCACTGAAAGGCTTCTCTCCACTCACCTATGGCTCAGATAGGATGTTGCAACCTTGTAGTGCCTAGGAGGCACTCAGCTAGAGGGCTGTTTCCACAGGCAAGCTCCAAGAACATATTCTGACAGAACATTCCCCACGATCAGCAAAAAAACCCAAAACAAACAAAAACCCAAATAAAATCACTCTAATCTGTAAACAGGGAGTTTAGGAGGAATTTGTCCAAATCATAAAAATCTACTTTTTGCCCTTCTGAACTGCAGGAAGCCTTTCACAACAGAAGGACAACACTAATTTCAGGCCATGTTTATACACTGCAAAGACCAGATTGTCCCCTGTGACTGCTTAGTTTATCTCGCAGGAGCAGCAAGAGCAATAAGGAGTGCAGCACAGACTTCAGGACGTGCTGACAATGAGAGCACAACCTCTCCAGGGATCCTGGGTGCATCTCGTGGTTTCTGCCTTGTTCCCAGGCTGATGCTGTGGCAGCATCACTGCTATTGTTACCTAAGCACAGCTAAACGAAGTCGGCACAAATACCAGCCGGAGTTACAAACCACTGCCTCATAAAGCAGCACAGACGTACTCATGTCCCCTGGTTTAAGAAGCTGGTATCATTTCCCCTCTCACACACTCAGATGCACATTCCATAAAAGCTTGCGATATCACCAGCGCTGCCGAGGTGACCATTCATAAGTTAGGAAATGCTGACCTTTATGATGCCTGAGCCCTAGAAATAGAAATAGCAGAGTTTTCTGTGCAACCCCAATTCCTCAACACAGCCCTGCTCTTGTATAATAAGCCTTAGTGAGGATGAATACCCTTCTCCTTTGGGGGTCCAGGGACAGCCCAAGTACGCTTCGCACACAGCTAAGGCAGAGAAGGTAAAAGGGATGGTGAGCCTTGTGCTGCCTCTCCAACAAGAAGTCAGATTTCAGGCTGCACTGTCCCTCCTTAATACAAGGTGGTGTTGTATAAAGAGACAACAGGCAGGGCACAGGCAGGATGAAACAGGCAGAGGACATCACACTGAGCAAGGGCAGCTGCCTCCTGCCAAGCTGAGCAATATGCAGGACACAGTCTCTGCGGTCCCCCTGCCACAGACAGTAAGGCTTTCAGTCCTCACACAACATCCCATGGTGACAAATTCAAAACCACATGGCTGACAGGGACCTCCTCCATCTCAGCACCATCCACCATCTCACATGATGAACAAGGGATTCAGTCATGTGCACTACATCTACTGAAAGAGGTAGAGAGGGCTAACAGTTAAAAGCAAATAATCTTGAGACAGTGAAAAGTGTGAGGGTATTTCAAATCTGGATACAGCACTCTGTGAGGCTGGAAACTCATCTCACATTCTCTTTGAAAAGTTTTTAGAGATAGGGAAAGGACTGGCAGCCATCTAGTCCAACTGCAAAAAATAAGAAATACTGAACACACCTGGGAAGCCTTGAACTGCAATGGAAGGGCATCCAGCCCTTTATTTTTTTTTAAATGCTATTTGTGGTGAGGTCAGTGCTACAAAGCTGTAAACTGGTTACATTATAAATGGGTTATTTTAAAAATATTGTGCTATAAGCAGAGATGCAATACAAAACAAAAATCAGACTTTAAATTCTGCTCATTTTTCTACATTATGGGGGAAAAAGTGCTCCTTCTGTGTATTGTCAACAAAGAATATTAAATACCTGATTGTTTCAGACAGGGCCAACACTTCCATTTATACTCATTTATTACTAAGAAAAGAATTCCTAAGCTTGCAAAATCACTGAACAAAATCCCCAAACCATAACAGCAAAGAAAAGCAACAATATAATATATTGGTTGATTAATTTTTTTAAAATTTAGACTGAGATTTGACAATTCTGAATTCTTGCAAAATAGATTTGAAACCCTTACTAATGCAGAAATACAGCACTTACTGTACCTCTTAGAAGACAGCTGTGTTGTGACTTGAACAGCTTCAAAAGCACATGATACCAGAACAAACGGGATTACAACCTGTTTGAAACACAAGCTACATTTTGGTTTATAGCCATATTTACAAAACAACCTGGCAGGCTGTGGAAACATTTTTATGTCTTTGAAATTATCACAGAATGTGTACATTACAAAAATAAAATATTGGCAAGAAAGGGTAGAAACTCGTTTTGCCGGAAGCATGTTTAATAAATGAATAACCCCCCCCCTTCCATGGTCATAGCTGAACTGCAGTGAAATAAGCCATGAGGCAATATGGAAAACTATAATTAAAACATATTAATGATCCTCACTTCATTTATCCATTTTAGCACTAGTGATAAATACTCCAACAAGGCTAGAAGACAGAACTATTCAGATCCAATATCTTATGTGACAGGCTGCAGAGCTCCAAGCATAACAGGAGAATCTCATCTCAACCACAGAAAAAATCTGAACAGAGAATGCATTCAGTAAGGCAAGGATCACACTGCCTCTCCAAAGCCAAGTCAAGCAAATGTAAACAGTTCAGGAAATTAAGAACAAAACAAATGAGTTAGAAACATGAATGTTGTCGTTTGCTCTTTCCAAAGTTGACCTGTAATCCTTAAGTTAGTAGTGTAAATGCATCACAACTCTTACAGGCTAAAACCCTTTCCCTCACATCCAGAAGATTTGCATTATTGACTTATGGCCTGCAGTATACCTGTAACTTAAGTCTGCTTTCTCTGGGACAGAGGTAGCAGAAAGCAGAGGCAGGAAATACTGCTTTATTTTAGCAATAATCCATAAATTCCACAGCTCCCTTCCTGTTTGCCTCTTTACCTCTGCCTCTGGCAGATCCTGTACTCAAATATTAGAAAAGAGCTCCCACACTTTGCCTGCAAACAAGAAGTGCAATCCAATCTTTGATAGACTATTAAAAAAATAATATTCATTGTAAAATGACAACCTAATCAGTAGAGCGTTCAAATCCTGTACTCAATGTAATGTAGATAGGGCTAACAAAATACATATAGATCCTCAATGTTTCTGCAGATATTATACTACAGGGAAAGCTTATAATTTTTTAAATAATTTAAGTCCTTCCATTTTAATACAATAAACTGATCTAATACAGTTAAATTATACTTCCATGCACTTTAGCTTCTCTCTTCTGGGAATCAGAAGGGTCTGTCTCTAGAAACAGTACAAAGGCTGAAAGCTTCACACATGGTTAAGGCGGCTAATGAAGCTCAAATACAAATATATATGTTTTTGCAAAGTAACAGCCGTGGATGTGATACATTATTTATTAAACTGTTCTTTGAGAAAATTTCACTAAGGTAAGATTACTAACCTTCAGCACAAGCAAGCCTCCCATCATGAAGGGGCTGAACACAGTCAAGAAACAGTAGACAGAAGCAGGATCAAAACTAGAGAAACATGAAAAAGACATTATAACACATCCTTGAAATAGCATTTTCCATTTAAAAAAATGGAGCATTTAGTTACTCTTGTTAACACACTGTGCATGTATACATTTGTAAACTTTATCTTCTCTTGCTCAGTTAGCAAGGACTGCCTACCTCACTTTTCTTTTTCTACAGTTTTTCCCTGCTCGTATCTTTCAAGGTGCCATGCTGTTGGTGAGCAGCCGAGCTCTCTCAGCTCATGCTGCCAATAAGTTATAATGGAAATTGAGACGACCTCATAACCAAAAAGCTCAGGCTCTTATGGAACATGCTACAGAGAACAGAAATGAAATAAATTGTTATTATTATTCCACTGACTATTGCTTTAATTCTGCTGCCCTGATTTTGCTAACCAAATTTATATTTAGCACACCAACTGTAGGAAAAATTTTTTGTACCCTACTGTGTCTCAAATCAATGAATAAAATTTACCTGTTAACAGAAGCTATGTTTCCGGTACCAAAAAAGGCTGTCACTATGAAGAAAACCTAGATGTATTTAAGGGAAATACACCACAGAAATAGCTGCAGTAAAATAGAACCAGCATTTCCCCTCCCCCTCCTCCCCTTTCATTCCAATTTACCAGTTCAAAATCCTATCATGAAACTACAAGAAGCTGACACACTATTACAGCTTTACACTGCATTAAGAAAGCCAAAGTATTGTCTAGCTCTACCCAAGATTTCACAGATGACTCTGTCCCAAAAAGACAGGGACTGCCTGGGTAAGATTTTAGAGCTTGTCTTGAGGCCCCTGCCAGAAAACCGCAGCTTGTTTTTTCCAGGCCCCTACCTAGTAAGGTAGGAACACCTCTGGACCCCTGGACCATTTAAACCTGGAATGTTTGTAAAGCATTCAAACACACATGCTTTTGCAGAAAGTAATGACATATGCATGTGTACCACACACCAAAAGAGATGGCTTTATTGAGGAATTGACTGTGGAAGAGATAGTTGGCTACAAAACAAGACTAAAGGTTCCTACACTACCCCTCCCATAGCTTTGCTGTCCAAAGGCTATGCTGAGTCTATCCATTGCAACATGAGACGGGTTTTTTTCCTTACTTGAGGGAGGGAGGACAACTCTGGCAGTATCTGCATAGCTGGAAGGTTTTTTTATAAGCCTTATCTTTCCCATCTAGGGACAATGCTTCCTGCTACATAAGCCCATGATAGATAGTCTTCTACCTCCTGAGCTCTTTGGGGCCCATTATAGCTCACATCTCTCCAGTCGAACAATGGTTTTTAACTGCTTTTTTGCATCAGGCAGAGGGTTAGTCAGTGATGATGGCTGCTGTTGCCAGAGCTCCCTGTGGTCCTTCCGCTCCTGTTACAGCTCCTGCATTGGATCATTTAGAGTCTCTGCATAAACAATTTGCAACCAACTGTTCAGCAGAATCGTTGGGATTCTGCATGCAATATTTTGGAAGGATTAGGTCAGCATAACTAACAAAATTATGCTTCCCAAGAGTATCACATCATTTCAAGTTTAGTAACACAGCAGTATAACAGCATAGTGAAATTCTGCCAGTTAAGATTCGTAAGAACAACAGTTCTGCAATAAAGCAAACAAAAAATACCAGTAGCACATAATCTAATCAAAATGCTAAGCATAAGCAATCTGAATCTTCTGTAAGGTCCCTCAGCACATGCTGACTTTTGGGCCCTATATAGGAACCTTGAGACAGTCTTAAGATATACGGCTCACAGGTCGTAGACACAATGTGACTGCTCTTGTAGAAAAGGTTTCTCTTCTAATACCACTATTTGTAAACATTAAACAGCATCTAAATAAAAAATGCCACAACATCTTTTGAGCAGGTGTGTATCATACCTGGTCTCTGCAAAGGATACCTGCAAATTGTGTATTTTTTCAGGAGCCAAACAAAATACATTCACATGCTTTAGATTAGGATGAGATTAAAGTAGTGCTATAATCAAGTGTTAGATTGAAGTAGTACTATGCTGAAGCTTTGAAAAATACAATTGCATTATTTGATTTTTGTTTTGGCTAACTTTTAGCATCTGACAGACAGCAGTAGCTTTACTAAAAGTTAGCTCATTTTTTGTTAAAAAGAGCAAAATAGCAAATGAAATCAGTAAGTTTACTGCAAGGTGTCTCAGCTGCTTTTCAGGTATACTCTAAAGCAAACATAAATGTTCAACATGTAGCAAATTGTTTTGCCTCCTTCCTTCGCACTGAACTGCCTTCTTATGAGGTATCTGTCGCACTTCCTCTGCTGCAGGTTCCCATATTCCAACAGTGCACTCTGTGTCTGTGACCCACTCTCTCAGATTTGGTTATTCCACAAACTATAAAGCTTGTTTTTGCAGGAACCAGTATTGAGGCAACTCCCTCCCCAGCTCCAGCTATGATAACCCACCCGCTCTAGAAACCCACGTGTTCTCAACTGGCTCATAATTTCTCTCCCACTTGGACACCCATCACCCCTGCTGCCAAACACCTCTTGCTTAACAGCTGCAGTCCCATGATGGAAGAGAAAAATGACCACATTATCAAATCTACATAGTATTAAAAAACCAAAAAGTTGGCTGCAGTTTCAGTTAGAGTAAAGCAAAATAACTGTTAATGTCAGCAAATAAACAGCTCTTCTCTCCCAAGCCCAAATAATTTTTAACTGCAGAAACCATGTGTGATATAAATAATCCTAAGCCAGGTTCTTAGGAAATGTTTCTAATGAACATGTTTCATGATGAATGAACATGTTTCATTAGACTCTGCCCAAACCTTCCTACTCATCTCATCTGGCTTGCCATGGCCACTGCCTGTCCCCCCATAACATTTTCTTCCTAGCACACTGCCGTACTCTGAAAACGAGAATAACTTTAATACCTCCTTTTCCAACTGATTTGTGAAGGTTGAGTGAGTTCCCTCCAGCCAAAATGTAATAACCCCCCCCCCCCCCCAACTGAAAATAGGACTCCTTAGAAGGAAGTTTATCTCAACTGTAATGGTCATAAGAGACTAAATTTTTCAAACTGACCAAGGAGCCAGATTCCAAAATTGTGCAGTTCATACTGAATTTTCTTACTACTTTATCAAAAAACATAACGTATAAAACCATTGTCTTCTGAGCAATGTGAGTCAAATCATCTCCACACACTTCTGTTTCCAGTGGCTACCAGGCTACAGATTTTGATTGCGGGGCCTTCTGAAACAAACCCATCTTTTCCCCAGAATGCAGCAACCGGCAAAAGGATACAAAGAAGAAAGACCTGCGGATGTCATCTAGGTGGAGCTGTCGAAACTGAGTTATGTCAGTAGCATAGGCGAAGTTGAAAACAGCAAGCTGGAAAGATGGCAGAAGAAATCAATACTGAATATCAACTGATGTACTTTGATAGAACCACCTTATTTTTACTAAAATGAATGAGAAATAAATCTACTTCCCTATCAGTTGTTATTAGAGTAGTATTATGATGAGGACTGCAAACCTTTCCCATATTTTCATTATACTTTAATGAATCTGCCAGAAAGATTGTACAAGTGAGATGATCAAATAAACAGTGGATCTTTCACTGTTATCTACGTTAAAAATGAATTTCTGTACCTTCAATTTATCATCATCTTTTTTTATCATAAATATTCCTCCTACACACATGCACTTCCACTGCTCACATGAGCATGTGTATAAAGACCCACAGAAATAAAAGACTGCAATTATCCGCAGTTGACTTATGTTGTGAGTGACAATACTAAAATATCCTCCATCTCCTTCACTCAGTTCTCACCACAATATCACTTGACTTGAAAAGAAATTGTCTTCATGGAGTTTAAGAGGTCAATGAACTCCTTGTCACTGGGGAAAAGCAAAAATTCAAGTAATAGACATTCAACACTGACAACATTTTAATTAAAAATAATCTCACATCATCAGAGAACTGAGTTGGATTCTCTAATACAAGATTCACTTTGTGGCATACGTTAACAGGCATTCTAGAGATAATTTTTCTAATCTAAAACCAGGAAGCAGGGGTGAGATCATTATTGTTCCTTTCACTTGAAACCAGAAGTCAAATGACATACAGAGACAACAGAAAACTTAATTACAGAATTTACCTATGTTATTTTAATTTGCATTTGATTAATAGTGTTCATGACTGTTTAATGCTGCTTTAAATAGAATTTTATTCTAAAACGAACAGAATCACCATCAGACAGGCAAAGTGTCAGAGATGCCCTGTTACAAGATGCGAAAGGCAGTGTGGGTTCTAGAGTGGAAGAGAAAAGTACATCCCTCAGATGACTATGCTGTGCTAGAAACCTCCAGTCACAATCATGGCCGCACGTAAGTGTACATTTTTACATTCAGATTCCTTCTCTATCACTTAAGATGCTACGAAACAGGCTCACACAAAATATCGTAACTATACATAGCATAAATATAAAGTGATTCCTGTTTCCATTTCTGATATTCAGCCTTAAATCAGTAAATCTTGTTCTCTCAAGTTTTAAAATCGTCTCCCTTGCAGGAGAACCACCACAGGAGAACCACCACAGCACAGTACGTGTCAGACGAGCTCTTGTGACTGCTGTGGCTCAGATTTCACCTCCCGGCACTTCTCCCTAATTATTATGAGCTGCAAAAGGAAGGAAAGACGTGGACTGCCACTTCTCTTACAAGTGACTCGTCACTCCCACGCATCCGTAGCCAGATTCTCTGTGATCTGCATCAAGGATGACCCATCTGGGAGAAGGAGGGGAGAGCTATGTGCACACCTGCCTGGCTCCCAGCACCCCAAATGCTCTGCAATAGGCACTTTGCCTGTAACTGAATCAATGGCATAGCCACAGTTTGTTAAACCCTTGACCTAATCTAAAAGCAAAGTGGCAGTGTGAGCACCATCGGTTTTGAAAACTGCTGACACAATATACTAAATTTTAGGGTGAAAGAAGTTGCATTGATATCTATTATAAAACTCCCTCTCCGGGCAAATCCGAGAACGTACTAGGTTCCAATTTAGTCTCTGGCTCATTGTCTGTCCAATCATAAATAAAACACCATCCTTGAAGAAATATAGTGTCAGGGCAAAGTCAAATAAGATTTCTGGCATTTCCCATAGGTCATTTCCAAAATCAAATTATTTCTTTTCAGCCTCTCACATGGATACTCATGACTCTGCAATCAGAATAAAAAAAGTACAGTGACATTGTACTTTTAAGAGAATTACTGTACCTTATATGTTGAATTAGCACTACACGCAATACTGGGTTCCCAAACTTAAAGAAATGCAAAATGTCGCTCTATGAAAACCACTCAGAATATTTATTATATCCTTAAGGAAAAAAAAAAAAAAGCTGATAATTAACTTGATCTAGCTATCTGGAGCTGTTACCTTTGGTTTGAGTGAAAGTCCATAATGCTGCAGTGCTTCTTGCTCCATGTATATCCACACAAACATCAAACCAGACAGCACCAGTGGAAAGAGAGCTTCGTACCTGAAGAGTAACATAGTAATCATAGTAAGTGCAGTTATTAACAACTAACATCAAATATTGACCTGTTTCTTTTTTCTTTACACAAATGATATACCAAAGACCTAATGGCATTCTCCCCCCTCTCTCCCCATTTCTGAGGAGTACCCACAGTTGGTTGGTTGAAGTTTAAATCCATACAGTGATTAACTGGGAAAAGTAGAACGAGAGGCTGCTTCAGCTTTGTCATGGTTTGCACCCGTTTCCTTATTTGACGGCTGCCACAACATTGGATGAGTGCCCTTTGTGTCATGATTAATTTTAATAAAACTGGAATAAAATTTAAAGAAACAGGAAAAAACCCACATTTGGCATGCCTACAATAAAAAGAGCATTACATCTGACTGAAGTTAAATGTCCTTCTCTTTACTACATACTAGTCCCATCGCAATAGAAGCATCAAGTCATGCTCTAATCAAGGCAGCTAAACTATTCTAGCTAGACCCCCGATCTCAGAGGAGTACTTCTGGGTCCTGCACCACTCAAACACAGCAAACTGTGAGTGTACTTACATGAGAGATTAAAACCCTTGGGTAGTGTAGGGGTGCAGATGGTCATTGGATAATACTAATTTCTCCCTACCCTCTACATCTCAGCTGCACTTCATGGTGCCTCTCATTTGTTTTGTTTTGGTTTGGGTTTTTTGTTGTTTTTTTTTTTTTTTTTCTTGCAGGATAAAATTATAATACTGACACTGAGTGTGACGCTAATACTGACAAGATTGTAATTTTTCCTTTTTACTTTTTTCCTTCTTGGACAGAGACTTGTCTAAAAATAAGAAAATTATTGCAGTTAATCTTGATATTGTTTCTGTACTGTGTCTCCCCACTAATGTAGCTACAAAGCAATTTCAAACTGGAATAAAAAAATTTGGATGGACATTTCTGCTTTAATTATCAGAATCACAAGCAGTTAATGAATATGAAGATGACAATGCTTGGGTTATCAGTAAGAAAAGTACCTGCAAGCCTCACAGGGGTCTACACTTGCCTACAAACTGAATGTCTTCAACTGAGTCAGTGACAACTAGTTGCATACAACCATGCTCTTCAGCTGGCTTCAATACTTCCACTTAACTGCACCTAGAGAGGTGCTGTAATTGCCTAAGCAAGGCACTGGGTTATCGTTACATGGTATAACAGAGCACTGAGGAGAGAAACACCCGATACTTTTGGCACTGGGCATCTTGGGTTTGCTATGATTGGCTGGTTTGGGGGTTTTTGGGGTGGTGTTTGTTTGTTTTTAAAGAATTATTCCTAAATTTGTTGGTCTATTTGAACATTGCAGGAAGACAGTAGAGAGCTGTTAGCTCTGTCAGTGGTCTGGTGCAGGGCTAAAATACAAAGAGGGAGGTTACCAGCCTGAGAGAGTGTAACATTAATGCTTTATCCAACAGCCAGGGCAGGCTAAGAAGGTCAAGTGTAAGAAGGCATGTATGGACAGGAATAAGATTAGGATCAAAACCTTAATGGGCAAGTGGGAGGAAGGGAAGGCAGGAGGTTAAAAAAAAATAAATGCTTAATCTGAAATGAGAGTATCCACAAGAGGCAGCTATTGCAAAATGTCTGCTGCAAGGTATTTTATTCCACTTGATTTTCCAGTGTAATTAAATCCAGAGGATAAGCAGGAGGGGAGGCGGAAAGAATGGTTCCTATACTCCCCATTAATTATACTTTTAAGAGCTACTGAGTTGGGGAGGCGGGGGGAGAGGTTGGCTGACAGTGTTTTCTTCATTTATAAGCTTTAAGGAGTTGCTTTTTACCCAAAAAGAAGCAAGCCCTACTATTTATGGGGACTAGCATACCTTTGCAAAAAGTCATTTCCATGAAAATCTCTCTGAATAAAATTTCCCCTCATTTTAGGGCTACCTGTTTCCTGTCGCATGTCATTTCAGCCATAACTAAACACCAGTGCTCAGCAGTTGGGAGAGAAGTTATTTCCTCTTTTTTGTGAACAGAAAAGCACATGCCAAAACAACAAAAGAGACACTAAAATAGACTTTCTTATTTTGGTGCAAGATTGTTTGAATACATACCCTTCCAGCCACTGTTTGGTCTAGCTGAAAGGAATGTCAACAAAACAGATTGTTTCTAATACAAGGAGAAATATGGAAGTTCTCCTCAAATTTTATTTAGGGAACTAACACAAACAAGGCGATAAATGGTGAGGTTACAGCTGGAAGCACACATTTCACCTTTGACATGAATGTTCATGAGATTCAGCAGACAGTTTCATATTTAGCCCTTGATTTTCACATGTAAGATCAATCCAAACAGAGTAAGAAAGAAGTACCCTGTGCTGAGGAGCAGGTAGGTAGACATCACAGACAGCAGTATGCTCAACAGTCGCTGAAAGAGAAACGTGGGGCTCAGTAATGGCAACACCGAGGAAGAAACTGCAATAAAGAGAGATCCATCAGTCACTACATGCAAAACATTTCGTCCTTGGTAACAAGATAACGTTCTTCAAATCTTGATGCTTTATGTACAGAAATTCAATACTGGTCATATCTGCCCTACTTTTCAGAAGTTACTTTTTCTAAAGAAAACCCAGTGTTCGGAGTATTTATCAAAAGTAATTTTGGTTCTCTATCATGTTAGTTCCCTGGCTTTCTAGTTCATACCCGTAATAATTTCTCATGAACTCATGTTCCCTTAAGATAATGTGGAAGCACAATCCCAAAAAACTGTCAAATTTGACTGTTTAATATGACTAAGAACCACTTACCATGGCCCCAAGGACCTCCAGCAGCTCACAGACTGCAGTAATAGAGCCAATGCTCCATTGTATTAGATTAGGAAACCTGCCACATTTTGAGCTGCGACTCAAAAAAACCTTACAGTGCAGATAGAGAAACTATCAACTTACTAACTTCTCTACTTGAAAGGTTTAAACCAGGAATATTTAAGGAACTATAGGGAACCTATCTGTTGTGATTCATGCCTCTTGCCTTTAACTTGTAATGCATTTCTCTAACGCAGGTGGGAGGTGTTAAGAGTTGCATGTCGCTCCTTAGTGCAGTCTACTGGCTCAACTGCCCAGCCAGTACTGGTTTGCTGTCCCTAAAGAGACTCCACTAGCTGGGAAACTCCTGCAAGTGAGGACAGGGGCCAGCGGTTTGCAGGAGGTGAGGAAAATTGGGAAGAGAAGAAATGGGCTCCTAGAAGAGTGAGTAAGGCAGAAGAAAAGCAGAGGAAAAGCAGCTAGTGCTTGAAGCAAGGAAAGGCAAAAAGAAAAGCGCTGCTGTGATTTCATCTTTAAACCTGATTTTTTTAATATTAAAATTTTATCTCTATACAGAAGTGTGTTGACAAATAACATTGGTGTGATTCTTCATTGTGGTATAGTGTCTTCACCTTACTGAATCACTCAGACTGCATCAACAGTAAGTCATATTTAATAATCACTCTATTAAGGAACACAAATACAACTATAATATATGGAAAGTGCTCACTTGTTTTTATTGTCATAGTATACATCGGTATTGACAGTAAACATATCAACAAAAGAGAGATGAAGCTGTTTCTAAAACCTCTGGGTCAGCATGTTTTATTTCCTGGCTTTCAGTCTTGGCCACTGCTACAATTACAGAACAAGTGGCTTCTTTTCAAGGGTGCTTCAGCCTTTCAGCATAACTTGTAGCTTTCTATACTTTAAGAAGGCCTGGCTCAAGGAGGAACTCCAGGGACCTCCCCACAAGTCAGAACAGCTGAAAAAAATTCAGTGTGGCAACCGGCCTCTGTGAATGACAGATGTGTATTGCTCTCTGAGAACAACCACAGATTGAGTGGCTGGTAGATGATAATTAGCCCTTCCCTTCCATCTCTGATGTGACACATCAGATATTAACCATCAAAAGACCTGCAGATTTCTGGCTGACCCATACAAATCTCTGTACACGTCTTCTGCACGCAGTTGTGACCCCAACCTCCTCCAAAGTTTGGCAAGCTGCTGTGACAGATTTTCACTGATAAAAACTTTAAACATAATATACATTCATTTTACAAAGATCTGCTAACATAAAGATGGCTCTGAAGAACATGGGAAGCAGCTGGATTAACTTTCTAACTCCTGGTTTTACCTCTGTGTTTGTGGTTAAGGCACACTGCCCCAACCATAGAGCATAACAGGTAAAGCCACCTGGACACAGGCCTGCAAGAACCCACCATCACTAATTCATTTGCATGGTTCTCCAAAAATCAGTCTTTCTTCAAACAAATAATTTTAGGTCTAAATTAAAACTTTAAACAAGGTAAGCTTCATTCATTCATTCATCAGAATGAATAGCTGGGGAGTCTCATTTCCAGCCTATTGCTATTATGAATAAATACTGATAACTGCATTTCTGATTATATAAATACACACAGAGGCGCAAAATGAGAGTTCAACAAGTTACACTGTCATTCTTCCACAACTAAGCAAAAAGATGAAGAGGAGTTTGACCACCTCTAATGCCATCAACCTTGAAAAAGCTACAGTAGAGACCTTGGTACCTTAGTTCTTACAATGCCACATTTGTGATAGATGCTCGTAACAAGACAGATGCTAGTTGTGGTTATGCTAGTGACAAGACATTTCTCTCCAACAGTACTGAGGACATGTTGGATGCCTTGGCTTTTTACCTGCTTAGTTCTGTGTTTAATTATGTAAAGCAACTTCTACAAATGCATAAAGCTCCCACCTTGTATATCATATCCACTTAAAATGATTACTTCCAGTCTGAAAGATTTTGCTAAAATATTCACTACCACCATGGCAGCAAATAGACTTCTGGGTTCATACAGTTTACTTCAATTTTAGCTCTATTTTTAGCATAGAAGCATCACCCAGAGCAAAGAGAATTTCTAATATACTTTTTTGTCATAACTCTAGACCTCTGTGACTGCCCAAGTCACCTCTTAGATGAAAAATGTTTTTCTCTCACTCTTATACAGGAGAAGAAAATAACCTTTACCCTCAATTCCTGCTCCAGTAAGCCAAGCAGGACATCATTGATTTCATCAACCTTACAACTGCAAGGAATTCATCCACACAGAGATCTCCACTTAGCTTAGCAGGCTACAAAGAGTTAGGAAAGCATGATGCAAAGGAAAACGCTCCAAAGCAAACTACATTACAAAGAGATATTTGCTCACACACACACTGATCACAATCAGCTGTATTAATCTTGAATCTCTTTCCTCAAACAGAAGCAGGACTGCTAAAACTGACAAGATCTGCTTAAGCTAAAACAACGTCACCGGTACAGAAATGTACACAATATATAAAACATCCAGCAACAGGATAACAAGAGTCATAATTCTTCCATTAAGCAATGTTTAAATTCCTGGTCTTGACTTTTAGCAAAGAGCCGGTATCAAACTTTGCATGGGATACGTTTTGGTGTAAAACAAATCCCACATTCCATTCACTCAGGGATAAACAATGCCTTACATCATCTAATGGAACTCTATAGAAATTATTTTATAGCTGAAATACCAAAGGTATTGCTTTACTGTACTCCATAACCCCAGTGATAATTACATTTGCTCTGTTCAATAATCCTAAGATTTTAATTTTAGAGTGGCAAAAAATCCATAGACTTGCAGTATTTTTTTTTTATAATCAGGCTTTAACAGATATCAAACATAGATTAGCATCATTAGTTCACAAGTGTTTTGCAAGGCAGCTCTGAAAAGCACTTCCATGCGCAAAGGGTCTCCACCACCAGCTGCAACTTCAAGTTTCCATTGAAATGCAGCAACAATCTTTCCTCACTTCCCTGTGCTTAACTACATTGCTTGCAGAACATCTCAGATTATCCTTATCTGGCTCCAAGTGACACAAAAAAGGGAATTTATACCATTATATCCTTAAAAGGGGTCTTCAAGATATGCAGAATATTCGAAACAAAAGATAAAGCTACTTGTAAATCAAAGTTGTTTGCATTTTATTACAAACCTACAAAGAATTAATATTTTAGAAGACTTTCTAACACATTCCTCAAAAAAACCTCACTCAGGAACAAATACTGAACATATGTAAGAACTATTAGGAGCCAAATAAAGGAATATGTATAAAAGTGAGCTGTTAATAAAAATGTGTTGCTGCCTCCCACCCAACTGCAAACCCCACAAACTATCGGCATACAAGTTTGGGAGGGAAGATGTTCTTACCTAGCATCATCCAGCTAATAATTTGATTCAATACAGGCAATCCCTGTTTGTTCTTAAGACTGTCATGGGTACTGCTCACAACATAGGTTGAAAGTGCAATACTCAACACCTAGAAAGAAGAATCAGACAATGAAACACATAATTAATGTATGGATCTCTGCCATCCCATAATAAGTATGTAAACATGCTTTAGAGTTGCATAAACTGATCTGAATCAACCTAAGAACAGGAAGTCAAGTATTTCTAGCTTTTTACAATTTATGCTTTTCAAAACTTCCTTCTAGTTTTTTTTTTTAATTCTTCTTATAATTATTTATTTGTGCTATTTTTAAACAGTTTAAACAAGTGCCCTGGATCACTGCTTTGACATGATATGCTCTTTGTCAACAGTAACTCCTTAAACACTCATGTAAACAACAGAAAACACAGGCCTCCAGTTTTTTGAGGAGCACTTGTCCTCGAAGAGCAACCATGAAGAACTAGCAGAACCTCTGGCTTCACTGCAGGATCAGGCAGGGGGTGAAGGGGAAGGCTAAGTTAAGGCAAGAGCTTTGCATGGGCAGCACAGCTCCTGTAAGAAGAGACAGCAGCAGCAGAGCAGATTCGAGATGGATTTTAAGAAATGGAAAGCAGCTGCAATCTTAGCAGACTGTTCAAATGAAACCGAACCACCTGAAGCAGAGCCCTCTGCCTTAGAGAAGTAGTGAAGCCAAAGAGGGTCTTTTTTTTTTTTCTTGACTAATTCAAGAGACACAATTCAGTCATCAAGTAGGTGCAAAAAACCTTAGGACAATTACCCCATGAGTCAGTTATTTTTGAAAGATGACAATTACCCGAGAAAATGCTTGAGCCAAGTTTTCAATTACTGCTATTTATTCACAAGTCTGCAATTCCACTAAAAGGCAAGTCAAGCATGCAAGGTACTTTGCAAACATGTGCTTTAAAACCGCATTACAAGATATAATTGCTGTTGTAGCTTTTTTCGTGCAAAGCAACTACACATTGTTCACATCCATCGCTTTTTACCATATGAATAGCTGACATTCCCCCGCCAGACGCAGTGATACCGACTGGTACCTACCCAGAGGATACACTTAGCTGTCATCATTGGTTTTTGGCCCGGTTTCACAGGTGCTCAGTATCTGCTGCTTCTATTTAATTTCAGGCCACAAGAACATGTAATTTGTGTTTCTGTGTGACATCAATAAGCTAGGTCGAAGCATTAAGCCTCCAAAAGCTCAGGGAATTTGCCTCTTTAGACCTCTGATGTTTATTTGGGATGCTTTTGCTGTATTCAGGCCAGACCTCTCCCCTTTGATACATCTTTTCAGCTTCTAGTGTCATGAACTCTGCTATCCCCTAGCCACTGGTGAAGTCACTTTGCACTCACTTTATGTCATCTCCCATAATATATCTTGTGCCTTGGAAGACTTGTGATGACCTGGGCAGGTTAGTAAACCCAATTTACCACTGCTAGATCTATGCCAGTGTCCAGGGAAGGGCCCAGCATCTGCTTCTGAGAGTCCTGTGTTTGCAGTTTAAGTAATGTTCAAACTGCTCTCAGCTTTCACCAACATCTCCAGGACTGTTGAAGAGCACAGACACAACTCGAAGATGCAAACTCAGGTCTCCAGCTAAGAAACTGCCTTCTTACCCCCGTCACAACCATCTTCAGAGTTCAGAGATTATTCTTGAACAGCTCAAGAGCTGGTCTCTGAGAAACGCTCATCTGTATGTCATAGCTGGAAAGAGGAAACCAAGGGTGACATCTGCAGTCCCAGCACCTCTGGCTGAGAGCTCTCCTAAGCATCTAACATGGTAAGAACCCACAGAGAGAACAGTAGGAGAACCAGCACCAGCTGGCTGGCTGAAAACATTCCTCCTGTCCCCTAGTTCCACCAATATGACATTGATTCCTGCTCTTTATGTGATCTCCTAATTTAGAGGAGAAAACTAATAAACTGACCACCTGGGACCCACATGAAGTTCAGGCCTCCTAGGAATAACAACTTGGCCCAACATTATCAATGAAAGGAAACAGCAGTGTTTTTTGGTAGTGCAGCAAAAGCTAGACTTCACCTATGAAACTGTTGTCAAAGAGAAACTGGTGTTTACTTCAGAACAAAAAAAAAAAAAAAAAAGTTGTACAATAAGCACTCCAGCAGTCTAGTTGATGGATTAGAAATAACTCCAATTTGCACCATTCCTGAAGATGACTTCTCAAAGACAGAAGCAGCATTAACCAAAAGATAATTCTCTCCTTACCATAGCAAACAAAATTCAGCAAAAAAATGTTATTCCTGCTTTAATGATATCAAGAGAAAACCTGAGAAACTCTTGGCAATTTTCAGAAACCGTGAGGGTGTAATTAGTTTCTTCTGCCTCAAGCAGTGACATGTATCACAACTTCAAATTTAGATCTAAACATAACTGAAGCTTTTGTAACAGAAATGTAAATGTAACCATATGAAGTTACTCCAGCTTGCATTTTTACTTTTTAAAATATCTGTATTTATACACTCTTGCTGAAAAATCTTTTTGATCATGCTGCTTGCTTGTTTGGGACTTTTTTCTTTTAGGCTAATACCCATGTTGGAGATCTATAGTGTGTAGGTACAAAAACCAGTGAATAAATGAGTGGGCTGTAAGTGGCCTCTCAGATCCATATAGGTATGTAGCTCATACTCATTTGCTAAGGTGGACACTCTGTTCCATCCATGGAGAAACCAACACAAAAGTACATAGTTCAGGACCAGACCCAAGAGAATTATCTTTTCCGTGAAGGACTACATGCAAACTGGTAGGGGTTTTTTGCCTACTCTGATGGTCTTTGCCAAGTCAGGTTTCTTTTTGACCAAAAGAGCAGCAATAAATGTAATGGAACAAGATTTGTTCATTACCAGGCATGATATCTTCACTACAGGCTAATTCCCAGATAGAAAAGAAGCTCACTTGGACAAGAAAGAAGAAAGTTGTCTTCAGAAGAGAAAAAAACTCCTCATCATAAGCACAACAAAAAGCCTAGACTATACTGAATCCCTGTCTTTCTCTGACTGAAATAGGAAGGGAACTGAAAAGGAAGTGTCTTTATTCAGATGCAATGCCAAAACAACTTGCAAAGAACAATTCAGGCAAACAAGAATTACTTCAGCCTTTGGGACATATTACCTTATTTCTTGTATGAAAATGCATCTCATTCTAAATGAGCAGATGCAAAAATTTCAGGTGAGGTGAAATGAAAGATTTAAGAGGATTCTTAAACACAGACACTACCAAAACAAAGAGGAAAAGGATTAAAAAAAAAAAAAAGTCAAGTTATCCTATAGAAACGGTTAGCAGAGCAGCTAAGGGAATCCCCAAGACAAACCATAAAGAGTATGAGGAAGGGACACCATATTTTCCCTTCCACTTCAGTCAATACTTGCCAGGAAAGTGGCACACAGAGAAGACAGACCTGTAGCAAGTCAATCTATCTCCTCATTCCTCAACGCGAAGAAACATCAAACAACCAATCCTAGTTTCCTGTCCAGGAAGAACAACATTTTCAGAGGAAAGCATAACCTGCAGTGACTGCCTTCAAACACCACATATGGGGGAGCCGCGAAACCTACTTTTAAGAAACCCCTTGTCAGATGCAAAGCAGGGACCTGATTGTGTGTGCTTATGTATATGAACGTCAGCACCTTGATCACTGTTTGTCATTGCAAAATAGGTAAGTTTCATCTAAAGGATTCATCTCACACTTAAAACTGCCTAGGAGCTGTAAATCAAAACTCATGTGCCAGCATTTTTTAAGATTACCCCCTTCCCTGTCCCCACTGAAAACTCCAACTCAAAAAGAGAACAAGGCAATTCCATTGCCTAGAAATACTAGTCTTCTGACATTTTCCTGTTGTATTTCTGTACGTTTCAAAGCAAGTAAACGCAACCTAGCCTCAAAACAAGTTATTTACTCAGAAACATGTAATGCTTCTGTAATGCCCTTTTCCCCCTCTAAGTCTGAATAATCTCCCCTCCCAATCCTTTCCTTACCGAGTGTGAATGATGGATCCCATGTTTTCTGTTCCCAAGTAAGCTTTTGAAATAAAAATCTAATAGAGACTAGTTATTAGATTTTGCTATTGTAAAATATCCTCTGATTAAGGAGAAATTTGAGGAGCTTTATGATCTTTTTAAAGGTTGGGAGAAAAAATAAGATGTTTTTCCCTGAACAAGCAGGCAGAAGAACTTTTTCATCTAATTAAGTATCTCAGGGCTCTGAGTGAATTTCCTCATTCTCTAAACTTGGCTCAAGAATAGTCTGGCATTACTTTTTCACTATGGATCTGTTTCATCATTATTTGTGAGCTTCTCCACAAAGTTACACTGCACAAGATGCTGCAGCAGTTGTGTGGTGAGTTGACACTGGCTGGCTGCCAGGTGTCCACCCAGCTGCTCTGTTACTCCCCCATCCAGTACTGTTTGTTTTCAGGCATTCCAGTGAGAAAATCACTGCTGAGAATATACTGGAAATATCTGTCCTAAATGCTTAGGAAAGGAACTGATACCTCTTTCCCACAGTTGTCATAGTTTAACCCGTTTGGCAGCTAAAACAACCACACAGCCATTTGCTCACACCCACCCTCCCAGTGGGATGGGGGAGAGAAAAAAAGAAAAGAAAAAAAAAAAAATCAAACTCATGAGTTGAGATAAAGACAGAAATAGGACAGAATAGGAAGATATTATTGTTGTTGTTATTAATAATAATAAACAACAAAAAATATACAAAAAAATCTAAAACAAGTGAGGAACAGCACAACTGTTCTCTAATATCTTTATCAATGATCTGGACAAGGGGATCAAGGCACCCTCAGTAAGTTTGCCAATGACACCAAGTTGGGCAGGACTATTGACCTGCTNGTCTCTTCTCCCAAGTAACAAGTGATAGGACAAGAGGAAATGGCCTCAAGTTGTGCCAGGAGAGGTTTAGATTGGAAATCAGGAAAAATTTCTTCACTGAACGGGTTATCAAGCATTGGAACAGGCTGCCCAGGGAAGACGTTGAGTCACCATCCCTGGAGGTATTTAAAAGATTTGTAGATGTGGTGCTTAGGGACATGGTTTAGTGGTGGACTTGACAGTGCTAAGGTAACGGTTGGGCTCAATGATCTTAAAGGTCTTTTCCAACCAAAATGATTCCATCATTTCTCACTACCCGAAGCTGATGCTCAGCTAGTTCCTGAGTTGATCCACCTCCCAGCCAACCCCCCAGTTATACATGGAGCATGACATCATATGGTATGGAATATCCTGGCTGTGTCCCCTCCCACATTCTTGGTTGCTCCCCACCTTCTCATTGGCAGGCCAGTATGAGAAGCTGAAAACTCCTTGACTGCTTGGCAACAACTAAAAACATCAGTGTACAGTGAACATTATTCTCATCTTAAGTCCAAAACACAGCACTACACCACCTGACAGGAAGAAAATTAACTCTATCCCTCCTGAAACCAGGACAGCAGTTAAGCTGGAAAAGTTAGGAGAAACCACCAGCACATTATACATGTGTGCATGCTCAGGTAAGGGCATTTTAAGCATTCATTATTCTTTCCCCTCCTCCTTTTTAACCACTTTGAGCTCCATATCTAAATCACTAATATAATGAATGCATTGCTTAGCTCAGTAAAACTCCAGCACATAAGTCGTAACCAATAAAGCTGGTCCTGAAATGAAACCATTATCATGTAACAAGTTTTAAAAAAAGGAAAAAAAAAAAGAGGACAGCAGACATGCAAGGTATTATTAGAATCTTAAAGGCTCTCTAGCACTTAATTAGTACCTACTATGAAAAGATCTACCTATTTCATGAAGTTATAAAGAAAAAAAAAAAAATCTTTCATCTGAAAGAAGGCTTAACTAACAGAGAACCAGCTCAGTATCAGTCTCATGTTGTTATTCAACAGCCAGAAACTGGAAAGAATCCCCTTGAACCAGCAAGTCTGTCCTTAGTGTGCATGTACAATTCCTGCAAAGGTCACTGGCAGTTACATACACAGGCTGAAGACAGGATAAACTCTCAAATTCTCTGAGTAGAGCATCAAAATGTGTATGCACATCTATGCATCAATACACATAAATATGCATAGGATGAGCTTTTGGGAATACAGCATTATGATATTTAAAAATGCCTATTACCATGAGTACATGGCCCTCTTGAAATAGTCAAGGGGAAAGCTCTTAGGAACAATCATTTTCTTCTTGAAAATTGTGGCCTTGGTAGGAACTTGTTCTTAGAAAATATGTAAAAAATTTGCACATACAAACCCTCTAATATTCAGAATTATTTAAAAGTAGCAACTGACCTGATAAAAATGTACTTTCATATCTTCATTATTTCTGTATTTATTTTTGCCTTTACAAAGAGATGCCAATGAGAAGCAAGAGATCAAGAGAGTCAGCAAGCCAGCTGCTATTCTGTAAAACAAACAAACAAAACCTCAATAAAATCCCAGGAAATATCATCAAAAGTTTCAGGAAATTTTCATAGACATGTTCTTCGGTAAGATGAAATAATTCATTTCAGTATCAAGACTGAATAAGTTAAGGAAACTTCAACATCCAGCTTTAGAAAAACGAAATCCAATCCAGCATCAAGGGTTTTTTTGGAGTGGCTGTTTGGGGTTTTTTTTTCTGTTTGCGGTGGTCGGGGGTTTTTTGGCTGGGGAGTGTTTATGGTTTGTTTTGTTGTTGGGGTTTTTTTT